>DVQO01000182.1:0-25839 GCA_018231785.1 Danaus gilippus
CGCGCCCTCGGCAACGAGAGGCGGGCCCTCTAACCATTAGGCCACCACTGACTTTATTATACAGTCGATATTGAATAATATATAAGTAAATAAATTATTTTCTTTCCAACCTTTAGCAATCCTTTTATACTTCCATTTTTAATACTGTTTCCTGTAACAGTTTGTAAAATGATATTCAATTTCCTTCTAAGTCTATTTGAAACCTTTTCTTAACTTTTTACATTTTCCTTAAATACTTTATTGTTTACAAAAAATAAGGAATGAGCTTGATATTCTTAAGCAATTTCTTCTAGCCTACCCCGAAGTTTAAGTAACTTTGTGTTAAACTTTAAGTTTTAACATATTTAATATTAATGTAGATTATATTAATTTATAAATAATCGATTTGGCAGCTTAACATATATTATGTCCACTTTTTCAGATTTGCAAACGGAAGCCAACAATGTTGTTGTTGAAATTATAATTGGATCGAACAAAGGCATTCATCAGGGTATAAATTTTATTAAGTAGTTCACGGATTCAGTGTTAAAATTATAAGCAATGTTATAGATTACTTTTAATAACAAATAAATGAAAAAATGTTTACTTTGGAATAAAAAAAATTAAGTCACAGTAGTTATGTAAAATATCAAACAATCTACTCCTTATTTCTTCTTTGTGGATTATTTAATTTATAAATGGATGAAATAGATTATTTAATTTATAAAATAATCCAGCTAAAAAAGAGCCATTAACAATCCAAGGTTTCCATGGTGTACAAGTCATTCCAAGGTTTACATGTCATAACAGGTTAAAAGTAATACAGTGCCCGCGACTCCGATATAGGCGCTGAAGAGGGAGTGTCGGGGGGTTTTTAGTGGGTAGAAATCCCACATACCCCGGCCGTGTTCCCCACGCGGCCGGAAGTCTTGTCGAAGATTTTCCCCCCGTGAACAAAAAAAAAGGTTAAAAGTAATAAAATTCATATCTCAATACCACGTTTAACTTGTTGCTACATAATTATTATCTTTTGTATTTGATAAAATAGCCTAGCACTTTCATCAGTTCATAAGGGTACGATACTCTAAGGCCAAAGAATGTCTGATATTTTAATTAAAGAGTATTATCAATAAGATGATAAATTGAAAAAAAAAAACAAATTATACATATATGGAAGGGAATTGGCGTGTTCTTCAAAAAAGGAAGGTAATAGGTAGGTGGGTTGAACAGATATTTGAAAGATCGGCATCATAGATGATTACGTAAATCTAGTATAAGTTTAAATAAAAGTTTTCAAATTTTTTTTTCTACTTCCCTATTAAAGTTACAAAGTATATTCAACTTTTTTAAATTAATTATCTACGTAGATTGATAAAAAACTATGATCTAATTCAAGATAAATGTAGTTTTACTAGTACTGAGATTCGTTTTTTAATGGTAAGTAAGTTTCGGTTCTGAGTAGAAATTGTAAAATAACATTAATAAAAAACAAGAATTTTATTTTATCAGCCAATATGAAAGTAATAAACGACAACGTTTTCCAACCTATACTAACTTGAAAGTAATTTATAATTGGAGAGCAAGCAGTGCAGAATACCAAAAGCTACTTTTTGTATTAACATGAAGACCGAGAAATCTTCTAAAATAAATTATTAATTGTTAAATATAAAAATAGAAATAGGAATAGTTTTTTGTTATGTGAAATTGGTTTAAACTTTATTGTCGCAACAGCGGTCTTTTAGTTCACGGAAACCCAGGACCACCACGATGTATCATTTCGTTTCCTTTTTAAAATTCGTAGTAATTTTTTTACGCTTTGATAAACCTATTAAATGAACAAATAATAGGGCCTTATTTATTGAAAACTTATTTAACGTTCTAGACTTCTGTAATACACAACTAGAATTCCATTTAAAACGTTTACTTTGGTAATATTTAGAGACATATTACAAAGAATAATTAGCATTGGATGGTGAAAACGATCAGTTTTAAAAAATGGAATTTACTTCAATTCATTTTACATTCCAGTAACAGTAAGACTATTATTATAAAATGAAATTGATTATCATTCATCCCATCATAGTACAATCTGCATAATCATGTATCCACATATGTAATGCAGCATTTATAACAACTCAATATTTACCGTCTATAGATAGATTATACAAACTAGCAAAACAAATAGCCACTATTTCGGAGCTCGCTTGACCGATGTGCTCGTTTGCAGGGTCATTGGTGGAAGATAATTGAATTCGACTTAGCTAGTAGCCATATCGAAGCAAAATATAGAAATATACTTTTATTTCTAAAAAAAGGAAAAATATTATAAATTTAATTATAACAAAGTAAAAATACTTTCTCATATTAATTTATCGATTTGGAGTAATTTTTCTTAATTATGCTATCATTTATCATCTATGCTATCTATCTATTTAGTGCTATCCTTATAATTGAATGGTTTTGTTGTATAACACTTTTATAATATACATACTAAAATTATGTTATCATAAAATGTAGCCACATTTATTTATTCTTTATTGCAACCAATTCTAAAACTAAAAAATAACATTTTAGTTACATATCAGTTGCATGAGGTGCAACAGGCGGCCTTATCGCTAAGCAGCGATCTCTTCCAGGCAACCTTTGGGTAAAGGATCATAATGTTGATATATGGAAAGGGTACAGTAACTTTTTACTTACATATATGTGGTATAAATACATATTTAAACAATACACAATACACAAACAACAATAAATATATATAATATAAATATACATATATACTATATTAAATAAATATATACATAGAATATAGGTATATAATAAAATAGGAGATATTAACTAAACAAGAAATTAACAACAACAACGACTGCTTAGAACTAATGAGATAAGTAAGAGTCCTTAACCATACTTTTAAAAATGGCTAACATCAAAATACTTCTTATAATATCAAGTTCCGGATTAGCTGTTCATTTCGTATTTACAATTTCAGAACTTGCGCTTTTTGATATTAATAACTGAGGGTAAAGCAAATTGATGAGACATACATATTTACCGTAGAAATCTACTGACATTTTATGTTTATGAGAATATTAGAATACAGATTGCTTTGCCCCATTGGTTTTAGAAGTAATGTCACTAATATCTTCTAAATAAACATAGCAAATATAACATTATTTTGGTATTGAAGTAAAATAATATTAAAATACTTGGAATGCTACGGGTCCTAAAAAAAAGTGAGAAAACAGCATATATTTATTTTCCTATAATGTTACAAAAGAAAACTTTATTTATTATTAAACTTTTCGATGTGTGCAATGAAAATATATACACTGTATAAAAGACTTAATTTTTTTATAGATTGGTATCATCTATGCCGATCGCATCTCCTTGTGACACAATTTCTTATATCTGAAGCAAATCTTTATAGCATTGTCCACACCATCGAACACCCTTCAAATCTATTTTCTTCCAGATCAACCTTGGCTTTATGAATTCCTTATGTTTCCGATTAATAAATGTAACAATAGCAATTAAACCTGCAATTGATCAATAAAATCAATATTATTTTAACCATCCCGCTGGTCAGTGAACTCATTTTTACTTTAAAAAGTCTTAGTTGTGATGTGCGTAAAAGTTAATTTGAAACAAGAATATTTTCCGTTAACTTATTTTTAAATATATTACACAGCTGGTTGCTTCTACAAATCTTAAAGTTTCTGGGATGCAGAATAGAATTTTTATTACCAGTGGAGATGTTATATGATAGCTACACTAAATCCTCAGTTCCAATCACCTCTACTTCTTTCGACAAAACCTCTATTCCCAACATTAGAATTTGGATATTCTGTAACTATGACCTTTTTATAAAAATATTTTCAGTTATTTTCATGAAGCCCACTAAAAGCTCATCTTTAAAATTATCCTTTGTTATCAGTGAGCTATTTGATGAGCGGCTTCCCGCACATTTTCGGTAAATACGTGCCGCTCGACTATTTCTAACCGATGTGGCTTTAAATTATTGCGGAAATTACCAACATCCCATAGTTTAAGTTTTGATGGAATCTAGAGGAACTTGCAGGAATACTTAAGAAAAATTATTTAACCTTTCTTCGCTCAATGCTCATAATATCTTAATAATACCACACTAACAACTAACAATGCGAAAGTTTTCCAATATATTGAGAACAACTACCTTCAATCTACTGATTTTGATTAAACTTACAGTAGGAACTAGTTTGGACTTTGTGAAATTACACATTATACAAAATTACACATTATACAAAATACAAATATCTTTATATTAAAATGTCGTGTCACGTGTTTGTCCGCGATGGACTCCTAAACTACTAAACCGATTTTAAATTTGATTTGCATTCCGTGTGCATTTTGATTGGATCAAGAAAGATAGGATAGCTTACATCTCAATTTATAGTCAAAATATTATTTTATTGCAAATTATTGGTCTATTAAAGAAAATAATTGTCATTATAACAATTATCTGTTGTCTGAGTTAAGTGTTCAATAGATGGCACTATGTTAAAAATACAAACGTCAAATATGAGGGACTAATAATAGCATAACCACCACGTGTTTCTGATGCTGAGGTATAACCTAAATTTATTTATTAAAATAACGTAACAGATATTTCTTGATTATAGGGCGATACGAAGTTCGCCGGGTCTTCAAGTATTATATATATTTATGTGACATAGATCATGGATGGTTTGTCATTGGAAAAAATTGTCTGCATGTGAAGAAACATTATTTTTCTTTAAACCAAATTTCAAAAACCATGACGGTTGAAAGTTATTATTATTAATTTTCCAATAAAAGAATATAAAGACTTTTAAGGATATATGAAAAAATGAAAGTCAAAAATGGTGCACATTTTAATATAATGTTGAAACAGCAATGACGTAACGGGATCTTTGTATCTAAAACGGGATCTTTGTAACCTAAATCTTAGATCAATATTGATCTAAGAAGATTTAGGTTGACAATATTCAAAAGGACATAACTATATTATAAGCATTGTCGTCCTTTTCTTGTGTGAATAATTGTCAACAGATAACAGTTTTTCTTCCTGACCTTTGTTTGGAAGTATTATGAATAACGAACTGTAATACAAAAAATTTAATTCATATCAATTAATTATATAAAATTATTATCTTAAAAACCCAATTCAAAAAAGGAGGAGGTCTTAAATTCATCTGTATTTTTTTTATGTTGGTTACCTAATACCTTTAGAATTTTTTATTTGAAATCTGGTATTTTTCGTTTCGTTTTATTTAAATTCAGTTCCGTTCTGACCATGGTATCATGAGAAAACCATAATATAAGTCTAAAATTAGCATTAAGTAAGTGTGTGCGACTAATTAACGAGTAACTTCAACGCCAATGGATTTCAATTTGTTTATTTATAAGAATTTACTTCACAAATCGTCCCATGATGATTTTAATTAAACCTGATTATGGAATCCCGAGAAAAGTGAGAAAAATCCTTAACATGCGTCTGCATTTATAATAAACATTTAGTAAGTGTTTTATTTAAAGTGTAATATATGTTCATTGTCAGACGATAGATTTCAAAAGAGAAAGAGGTATTCAGTTGGTTGGAATCTCTTTTTATGTATTTTCCCCGATTATTCGAATACATATTGCGTAACTAAACACTGATATATAATAGTATTATAGAATGCAACTTAAAACGAAAATAACCTAAATTCATTCTCATTTAACTCGATAAATTCAACAAATAATAAGGAATCGGTATGAAACTAAAACTAAATTTCGTTTATTGTCATCACAAGCAAGACCACAAGATAAAAGATAGAATATTAATTAGTGAAATAAGATATCGCAATAGAAAAACGTCGTAGGCAGGTACTGCAATCAGGCTTAAAACAAATAACTACGTTAGCGGGTTTCATAATACAGGCAGCGCTATTTAGTCACCAATAGTAATATTAACCTACAATTATTCCATTTGCCAAGAAATATTACCCATATAAGCTGACCACTGTCAGCAACAACTCTAAAAGGGGATTAGAAATTGTAAATGTTTTATTAGTTATTATATTAGATTATCGAAAAAAATAAAAGTAGTGTTCGTTTATCTACATTAGGGGTGTAGTCGATATTTGTGCAAATATTTTGAATTTATTGTAAGGTAGGTCAAGTCATGAAAAAAGATTTTTTTTTTGTATTTTTCATTTAAAAATAAGTTTATTTGTTCATTGTAATAAGTAACACTGAAATAATGTCTACATTTTTTTAAAAATATAATCAATACTAAGTAATTTTTATGTCATTATAGACCACTAATATACTGTTTATTATTTCACAAAGTAATTTTGAAAATACATTTAAATTACTTTCACGCTTCGAACCCCAGTAATGATGTCAAGAGATAAAGTTTGTTCACTAACAAGTACTATCGATTTCTACTTGGTCCGAACCCATAGCGCTTGTTAACACAATTCCTTTAACATTCATCTGCAGTCTTTCATTAATACAAAATTCTAAATTAATGTAGCCGTATGTACACTGCATATGAAACCATATATAATTTATAATTTTAAATGAAAATGCTACCGGATATCACGCATACTGCCTTTTCTGATAAAACCATGTGATTATAATGAATTATTCATATCTTATGACCTACAGCTGATCCACTGTTTTTAATACATATTTAAATGAATAGATTTTGTTTAGTGGATTTATATAGAAGTCTATCTCATATTATTTAGCTACAATGTTTCCCCAACGGTTTCATACAATGCTTTACGTTCTTACTGTGATTAACGTTTCGTACGAGGTAATATAACCTTCAATGTAGTTTTGTGCTACATTATCTGATAGCCTTATCTTTAAATAGGTACGTGGGTATTGGCTTTAACTTCTCTATAGTACTCCGAATTAATTTATTAGTAAATATAGTTAAAATTACTACGTACTAAATTTTATTTATATTTTTTATTTATACGCAGCAAAAATTTTTTCAATATTCAGTACAATTTTGTACAAATAATAATGGCATAACGCAGTAATTTCATTTTTATGAATAGATGACGGAGTAAAGTAAACCACAGCGGAGAGCATAAACCAATCGGAAACTAATTGTACAATAATTGGTTCAAGGATTTCGAACTTAATTTTCCTACATTAAATGATATATACATAATATACGATTTTAAAAGCTATTGTGTATAATAGCTTATTCTGAAAATATTTACTTTTTGTATTCCAAACACGTACATATTGTTTGTCTTTTAAGTTTTAATTTTAAAAATTATTGTAAAAACAATGATATTTATTGCACTTAACAGATAGGTACCATCATAATAAGTTGAAGATGAAACTTTATATTCGTTTTGTTTTAAAAATAATAATAAAATAAATAATCCACTGCATAATATGTGCCAAGAGGCGACTTCACGACTATAAGAGTTTTCTTATAAGGATGAAGGATTGAATTGTATGCTTTAAAGAAAAATAAAAGTTTATTCTAGAGCCACTGAACATCATCAAGATTTCCGATAAGATATTTCCTGAGTTTGAATAAAAACTCTAGTTCTCGTTTTATAACAACTTAAGAATCTGAAGTAAGGATGATAATAATTGCTTATATTTATGCTAAAATCAAGTAGAAAAAAAACTTGACATAAAGATTTTAGAACTAAAGTAATTTAATCGAATGTCACATAAAATTATAGCGTGAATTTTCTTTTAACATTATTCGAAAACTTCTAATGAACAGCTAAAAAGATAGTTAAAAAGCCATTTTTACTCTTGGTAATGCTATTATTTATAAGTGAGAACTGAGAAAACGAGTGCTTCATGGAATATAAAAAGTAATTATTTCCAGATCTTATCTGACTTCGTTAGAAAACTACTTATAGAAGCTACCACTAAAAATAATAATTATAAATCCTAAGTATATTATCGAGTTTAAGCAAAGCACTCAAAATAAACTTTTTAAAGCAATAATTTTCATCCACTTTTGCTACAGTTTTCGTTGCTACTCCTACCAAAACTGAAAGAATTTTATTAAATTGGGCCACTAGTTACTAGGATTAACGCGTTCAAACAAAACAATAAATTTTTCAGCTGGGTATTTTTAAAATGGAAAATTATTTAGGTGTGAATTTAAAAAGTATCATGTTCTCACTATTTATATAATTATGTAATTCTACAGTGTCTGTGTATGTCAATGAACTCATCCTCAACGGCTGGACCGATTTAAATGATTTTTATTGCATGCATTTGGATGGCGGACCAAATAGTTTAGAGTCACCAATCAGCCCGGCAGGTGGCGCCGCGTTGGTTATCTAGGTTATTTAAAATGAAAAAGTTTCACCGTAGGTTACTATATGTATTGTTTTAAAAGACTTTATACATTTCCCTCTTTGAGTGCAACTCTGACGTTCAAACGGATTAAGTAGGGGGCAAAAACTAGTAAATACGACATACATATCTATATAATACTAAAGTAACATTTAGTTGAGCTTAGATTATAGGTCAGAAATAGTATAAACATATTGATTAAATAATATTTTTTTTAAAGATTATTTTTTACAGTTTATTTATATTAAATTTACGTTTAATACATTTGTATGGTTTATAGTGTGATTAGATAGCATATTTTAGCTTATATTTTTGTAACTTAGGTTCTAATTTATAAAAGACTAAAGAAACGAAATATATATATATATATATATAACGGAAGTACTGTCCACGTTTGTTCTAGCGTCACATACAAATTCTGGCTTAAAATTACCATATTAATGCCAGCTTGCGCTAACTTTATCACACTTAAGGCGTTTGGGTCTCGTAACAACAATTAAACACCTGCAATGTATGCGATTAATTTATTATTTAAACATGCAAATTAAAATTAACTCTGAATTATAAATATATGTAATTAACCCTCTTTCTATTTAAAACCTTTTATAATTTAATTAGGACATCATTTTATCACATAAGTATGAATGAGTAAAAGTCTTTTGAATACCTGCTTATAATATGAGCAAATATTATATTATGAGGAAAGCTGAAAAGCTTATGAATATTTTACTTCAATATAATTATAAAAAATTCTATATAACTTAAAAATAAATAAATTAGAGAAATGGAAGCCAACAATAAAGTTATAAAAGTGTAAAACATCATGTGTTTGAAATATTCACAACACTCTCATTTTCTGTTACAAAACATAATTATATTACACAAAAACTTTTTCAATAAATAAAAAACATTTATAAAAAGACGTTGAAAACAATAAAGCTGACTTTTTAGTCCGTTGAAATGTAAAAATTGTGAGGAGCGTTTCACAAGAGAGAATTTTAATAATTTAATGATCAGGGGCTAATATAGAGAGCCAGTCTCGTTGTACTAGTAACTAAGTAAATATTTGAAGCCAATGTTTTTAATAAACTACATATTATGTAGTTTATATAACGAAATCTAACACTTTCTCGAGTATTCATTTAAATGAAACTAATATTTTCGGATTCCTTATAACGAATTATTTTATTATTCAAAAAAATCTATCCCAAAAATTTGGTTACTTTGCAGCAAACCTGATCACGTCTCGATTCATCTATATGTAGTTCATAATTACTTTTTGCCTCAATATGAAAATTATTAAGTTGTTGACAAGAATAACTTTAGGAGAATCCGAAAAATTTTACTTAAGCTAATAAGAACTCCCCTACCCATAAAAAATTCAAATGACTCCTTAGAAAAACTCGAGCTAAACTTATTTTTTTAAATCCACTATCAAACTTAAGACGTGAAAGATGTAGATTAGTATGAAACCAAAATAATATTAAAGGAATATCTACTTTGATTTGTTTATAGTTCAACAAAAACTACTATATGAAACTTATCTAATAAGGATATTTCACATAATAATAAGGCTGGACAAAACGGTCTAAACGATGAACGAAATCAATTTCATTCAGAGAATACGTGTCCGCCATGATGATAGACGCTCATCTATTATTTCACGCCTTAAAGAGAATTGTGAACGGGACATCAATAAACTGTGTATAGGATGGTATTTGTGGCCAATAAATCAAATTTTGCAACTGTTTGTTACTTAGGTGACTATGTCAATCGTGTTTTACAGTTGAAATAAGTGGTTTATATTAAGTATTAAAATTGTTACGATTATATCCTATTTTTTTTTGTTTCCAATTGACTGATGCTGTTAGCCCTAATGGCTTTGAGAGCGTCACCGAGAGGGGTATTTCCTACACCTTAAACTGTAAGTAAATAAAGTTGGAATAACATATATTTGAATATATAATTTTATTCAAGGTCTTTAAAAAGACTTTGAAGCCATGCTTTATAATTTATTGGTGACTTTTTTGCCGTTTGTTGAGCCATTCTTATAACTGAAGGCTCAGTAACCGTAAAGGCAAAAAGAAGCTATCCGGTTTTATTCCGAAGTACCGACATTAATAACATTACTTAAAATTAAAATTTAAAAGCGTTGAAATATATAATAACTGTTTTTATGCAACAAGAATGGCCGCTAACTCGTTAATCGAGTAATTCAATCATAAAATATTATTTTTAATAAAATAAAGAAATATGTAGTTACAAACCATAATTTTAATTTATCTTACTCGCTTAGCTTAGCTTCTATCTCTTTGTCAGTATCAACGAGAAGTACTTTAAACGCAGTCTATGTATATAACGGTATGGTTGTCTAGGTAGGATGTATGTCCATGGGCGACGGTCACTACTTACCATCAGGTAGGCCGTCTGCTCGCTTGCCCCTTTGGGACATTAAAAAAAATGGATAGTAGGTATATAGGACTTTTCAAGTGTTTGTGGAATCGTTCAATAAAACTTATTGTTATTTATAACTAAAATGCAGTAAAAATTCGTTAAATTTTAGACAGTATATAATGGTAAGGTTTTTATTATTTTTACTCTTTATAAAAGCATAACTTGAGAAATATACTATGATGCTATACGTTTGGCCAGCCATTCTGCCTTGCCTTATTGTTATTAATGTTTAATGGTTACTTGATTGGGGTGCAACTAGAAATTGTAATGGAAACAACAAAATGTTATTCGGTACAAAATACTCGTATTCATATTAAATATATAACATTCATTTAAGTATTTATCGATTGACAGTAAAATTTAAAATTTATGATGCACCATAAATATATAAAAATTACTGTGATACTACTGACGATATAAATACAAAGACCAAAATAGTTTAAAAATAAATACAATAATTTTTAAGTAAATAAATAATGAAGATATTCCTTATGTACCTGTATTACAAATAGAAATTACCGAATATAAGATGTTTTTATTATAAATAAAATATATATGTTTCTCATTTAATGTTTCATGTAACCTATTCAATGCCGGGTATATAATGTACTGCAAGATAACTTTGGTGAAGTTAAAGATCAAACTTCTAGCCAGTTCGAAACTGGTTTAACTCAGTATCTAATCACATACAGATCTTCTCGTCCTTTAATTTGTTGTGCACAATATAGAATAATACTTGTATTAAATTTAAAACATCTCTCTAATCTTATAAGGCAAAATTTTAAACGTAAATAAATTTAAAAAATCTCGTGCTTTATTATTTAATATCTACATATAATATGATCATAGATGATTAAATTATAAATTACATCGTTCGTGTACATAACTATTGATATGAAACTTACTTCGATACACATCATATAAAATCTCATTTTATATTAGTGCAAATATGATCCAAATATTAAAGGAGAAGGAAAAATTTTACGGACGCCTCTCTAAGACCCTTCGTGTTCCACTTAAGTATATTTCCACTTTCAGTTTCAATTCCAATTGAGACCTTCCCAATATACCGATCGGGTTTATTACAAAGTTCAATGAAATGTTAAGGATAACCGAATCAATGTATTGGAAAACTGAGAACGTAGTAAGTGGCAATAAAAAAATTCTGGCGTTCCAAAGTAAGCTGCATCACCATATAATGTTTTTCTTGAAATATAATTTAAAAGAATTTAATAACGCTTTATTTCATTATCATATCATAATGACATAATAATGATGTGAGCACCCACTTATTTTCTCTTTACATATCTTGAAGAGAAAAATAAAAACAAATATTAAAATCTAACAATTTAGACAAATTTGAAGGCATAATATTACTTTCTTATATAATAATATCATGTCCTTCCTAATGATTTACTTATATTCAATTGATTTTTTAACATTTTATAATGCTTATAGATATTTCCTTTTAAAATTAATTCTTAAATACACAATATTGGCCCGGCTCCTGTGGGAAAATCGTTATATAAATAATTTCGATTGAAAAACTTAAAAAACCGGCTTGTAATGGACATACATTAAAGAGAATTATTTTCAATATTTTTATGTACTGAACAACACTATTTTTAAAAGCATAATAATATTTTCTCAGCATTAGTTATTTTCTGCTTTCGCTTCACTTGACATTTGTCAATGATTGATTACTACGGGACTATTATAACACGCAGTCACTCGGCAAATCTAAAGAAGTACCCTTATATCAAAGAAATAATGACGAGATCTTTCAAATTATAGAAAAGAAAATGAATTATCTTGTCTGGATGATTTCAATAAATTCATAATGTCTATCAACTTTTTAACAGCCTAACAAAAAATATATATTCTGTTCAAGAAAAATGGCATGCATACAATTAGATTAAGGAATCTTAATTTGAAAATTAAGTCTATTATATATTTATTACCTTGACTATCAAATCATATTTATTATATATAAGTAATTATAACAATCAATAAATAAATGATGATCAAACATAAAAATATAGGTCTCAGTAAATTCGTTTTATTTAAAAAATCTTATAAACAACGTAGCTTATTATTAATAATGTAAAATGAAAGTATATTCTAAGTTAAATGTTACTAATATCTTTTTTATATTTATCCAAATTTTAGACGTTATCTTAATGTTAAATGGAGCTAAAATTGTACTTTATACTTCATCAAACAAGTATTCTTCTCTGTTAAATCATATTTCTCAAATTTATCGTATCAAAAATTGGATATTTAAGATTATATTATGACTTCTTGTCGGATATAGGTAAATTATTCTAACATCTTTGCTTTGGACGTGCGACAGGATATTCAGCGGTTCGAGCCACAGCCGGTGTGCCTGTCGTTGACCCTCGTTACAGGATGTAATGTTGTACGACTAATAATGCAAATATTTTGTAGTAACAAAATGCAATTTATTTTTTAATATAATAATATATTATTATATCAAATATAAAACTAACTTTAAGTCAAGATTTTATAATTATAAAATCATATGATAAGATTACGAGAATAAGTTGTAAGCCAATTGTACTTAAAAAAATAGTCCAAACTAGTATTACTCCTGATCTCTCATATTTTTGAGTTCAAGAATTTATAGCGACATCATATCCTTATTCTTATGGTATTTTTGTAATATAGATTACAAACCATTGTTTCAAGTTTCATTAAAGCATTTTTTTGGTGTACAAATGGCACCGTAATTGTAACTTTGACCTCTAGATTCGTCAGTCATCGTCCCTAAGTACCTTGAACGTTAGACTCTATCCAGTTACGGTTAAAATACCTGGAGCTATGAAATAGACATCCATGTTCGACTTACAATCATACATATATGTATGTACATATATTTGCAAAAGACATCATATATACTTGTATTTGTAAGTGTGTATGATTATCAGCGAATAATAAAACATCTGTCATTGATTTGTAACAACATCTTTAACAATTTATACCACCCCAAAAAATTTTACTATATCTCATTGAATTGATTTATAATCACTTCCAAATTAGCTGTTTGTTACAATTTCGGATATTAAATACATATATTTTATACTATATATTTTTAAGAAGACAATTTTTTTTTTAATTTTAAAAAAACCCTGTAGTGAAAATGAGATGCAAGTATCATAAAGATGTTGAAGTTGTGGTTCGAGCTCGCGCTATTGGCTAATTTATCAGCGTCATTCAGGGATCACCATAATTTTAGGACGAATTTAAAAAGGCGATCGGAGTTCTATAAACACCTAAAAGTTTACATCACTCCCAAAAAGCAAAGATGCTTTAGAAAAATAGAAACTTCAGTTCCATAAATAGTTTATGATAGAAGCACAAAATACCAGAGTAGAGTTAAGATCACATAGGAAGTCCAATGATCCAAATATATTAAAGACTTTTATTCGACAAGACGAGTTCTAAATATGTATAATATTCATGCAATGAGCTTAGAAATGCAGAATTCATGATTGGTCGCCAACAACGATAACATTGTATTTGAATTTGTGCCAGATGAGTCTCCCAGACCAAATTAATTTAGTAAGATGGGGTAAAAGTACCGAAAAACTTACTATATCTGTGGAAAGGCAGTTGGAACTGCTAAGCATTTGGTGGGGGTGCAAGGTACGCCCGAACAACTGTCAATACTTGCGTCGTCACGATAGGGATCTGGAAATCATACGTGAAATAGTTAGTCTTTCGGTAGCCAAAGCGCAAAGGGAAATAACCACAAATGAGCGATCAGTAGGTTTTGTGAGAGAAGGCACTAGTTCAATAAAATCAAACTTCAAACATTACTAGATCTTTAGAGCGGCTTCAGATTGTATTATAATGATGCATACGTATGAAAAACAATACAAAATCCCCGAGGTTTTGTATTGTTGTGTTAATGGAGCTCACTATGCCTTGGGAAACCACCATCCCCAAAGACCATGCCATCAAGGTCAATAAGTATTATGAACTCATTAAGAACAGAAGTAGAAACGAGAGATATAACAGCCAAATATCTTTAGAACCTACTTAAAGACTGTCAAGAACTAACATCACTTCATTCTTGGAACGTGCGTTGCAAGCAGTCCTAGTAGATTCGTTTCAAATTCGGTTAGATGGAGAAAGGAGCTTGGACGGTGAAGTTGAGCGTTAAACACGCATTAGAGAGAGGAATGGGTCGCTAGTCCCAGGCACAGTCAAAGTTACTCTCCCTGCAACGTGATGGACCCAGCCCCTGCACGGTGAGTCCTTGGAATACTGAGAGCTTTCGTCTCTTGTAAAGTTTAATTTATTGTAATGTAAAAGCATTATGAGAGGTTTCATCTCTACAAGGTTTAATTATAATATAGTGTAAAATCAGTATTATCGCCAAAACAAAATTTGTTATATGTATGAAGTAGCGGATATTTTCAATAACAATGCTTATTTGTTTTCGATACGGTTCAGTGACTTCTAACTATGCGCTTTAGAGTCGTTCGTAAAGTTTAGTTGAAGGGAAAAACTGAATTAATATTCGTTTCTATTAAATGGAATACATACAAGCAAATTGAGCTTATTGAATTCAAAGTTAATCGATAAAGAAAGAGTAAAATGTTATAGGGTATGAACTTTAAATTTTTATCATTATACTTTAATGACAGAGTTACAATTATAAGGTTACAATCACAAAGTTATCGAATTATTTGGAAACAGTTTGAGTTAATGGGACCATAGTTTAAATACATATTTAAAAAGATTAGATAGTCTATATAGGTACATAGTTCCATATTTGAACCTTATGAAAACAGAACCTTTAAAATATGCAAGACTGTCATCACTAGAAAAATATAAGGCAGCTTTAGATCCTTTAAAGGAAGAAATACTATCATGACGACTATGAAAAAGGTATATATTTTATGTGATCTTATAAATTTTGTTCTAAAATTAAATAGGTAGGTACTTTATTATATTCGGCCTAGCACACCCTCGAGGTGTGCTCTAGATGGGCTGCGCAGTCCCAAGACCTTGTGGCGGCTCTCCGCGGAGTGGACTTGTCCACCCTGCACCCTGCCTTTCAGACGAAGTTCAGGAGTGCGACGGAGGCGATTCCAACGCCTCCAACAGCACCCCTGTGTTCCGGGCTGGGGTCGGCTTGGTAACCTGGCTCCTGTGAAAGCCAGCGTCGTCGGAAGGTGGTCCGAAATACCGGGATCGCCCCCATGCTCCGAGGGACTAAGTCCGATTTTTGCTAGGACCGGCCAGTCGCTGGTGTGCCCTGTCGCTGACAGATACGGGGTACACCGACATAGTGGCCGATGGCTTTCGCAGTGGTTTGAGTGAGTAGGGGCCTGCCCAGGTTGAGCCTCACACATCCCTTCCGGCCCCACTAAGGTCGGTTGGACGGCTCGTAAAAAGAGTTTCCCTGCGACATCAAAAAAAAGTTACTTTATTATATTAAAGTTACTGTTGCTGTTACATTTACAATCCATTTTATTTTTACACTCTGATATACTGGATAAACTATTCAAAATTTATAAATATATATATATATGTTTTTAACTTACTAGATGATTCACATCTCGTCTGCTCGTGTAACCGAAACATCGGGAGTATGTAGTTTTTGAAAATATTAAAATACGCGTAGTAATCCGAATAATATTAGTTTCGTTTAAAAAACTATTTCGCGAGTATAGATTTTATAACATACTCGTGTAACTGCGTCAACTATCCTTCCAAAAAAGGTATCCCGACAGAATAATTCTTAATATTACCTTAACAATTTCATACATGAAGGAAAAGTAATTATAAAGATATTCTCACAGTTATTAAATAACTGATTTAATGGGAACATAAATGCTTGAGTAAATTATACCGGTTATCGCTGAAGCAAACAGGTAAAGCGAAAGACACCTGAAGATTTTATTACCAGCGTTCATTGACATTCCATGCTGAGGAAGACAACAGTAAAAGCTCGTATAGATATTTATTGACACAAATGCTAATAAGCGTTTTATTAAAAAAAATATTTTATTTTAATCAATGGCAAATAAAAAAATGACCGACGAAAAATCTATTAAAAATATTGGTTTATGCTTGCAAAAGGGTTTTCGACAAAAGGCTTTGACCTAATCCCCGTGCAAAAATTTTGCTTGCCATAGTTTCAGTGTATTTATTTTCCAAGTTTCATCACAGGTGTACCACACGGGAGCATGCGATTTGAGTGAGATATTACCAGTATTCTAAAATATTTGAAAATATGAGAGGATCAGTTTTGGCTTTTTGACAATTCAAGAAAATTTCATTAATTTGCTAATTTATCATAGTTTTGCTTTAAAAATTTCAAGTTAATAACAATAACAATAGCAATAACAATTAATAGCTTAGTTTCTAGACCAAATTACATTTTATTTCATATATTCCTAAATAAATCAATCAGTCAAAGTTCATTAATTTCGACCTCAACGACCGAGGCATGGGGTAGAGCTTTGGTTTGGTATTGTTCTTCAAAAAAGCTGACAAAAGTCTATTTGAAGAACTCGACCTATACAGTAACCTTCTTAGGCATTCATATTTTGCGCAAGGCATTTTTAATTCTAATATTAAAATTTTTATTTCAATAGGTTCTCTTCGGTGATTCTTAATTTTCCATTTAAATTACTTTAAAAAAGCTAGAGACTTAGACTATTCGAGTTGATTAAATAAAATGGACTTTCTCTTTTAAAAAAGATTGACATCTATATTTCCAAGAAACTTTACAAATGTTGTAGTTAATTTATATGAAGTTTATAAAATGCTACTTAGAATATTAATCCATCATAAAAAATCGGAAAAGTACGTAAAATATTGAAGAAAGTATCACTGCGTATTAATTCTATGTATTGAATATTTTCTCACAAGACTTTTCCCATTTAAACTACATGGTTTATTTACTATTCAACTGAGCCTTGTTAGTCTTTCATATTTATTCCAATATATTTAGACATGACACATTGGTATTACAACAATAAAATAAAATTGCAGAGTCATATTGACACAGATCAGTTTGACATAGATCAAAAACTTAAGATTCCTTTCAAAGAAGCAGATACTTTATCAACCACTTTTTGTTTGAATTAATTACCCATCATGAAACGCTTCATAGAAAACCTTTTATCGAAGAACTTACTACTCCTGAATTTTTTGTTACAACCATAGAGTAATTGAAATTACTTACAAATGACTTGTGAATATCCGTATTCTGATTAATAAGCGTTCATACTCTTAAAAGATATCGATAAAATTGAATCAACTAATAATTATCATGTTTCAATCTATTAAACTTCGTATCAATATTTTTATACTGTAGGTAATATAGTTTTACTTTGTTCTATTGTATAAAGATTGTATCAATAATAATTCGTTAATAAATAAGCTTAATATACCTAAGTATCGTTATTTCTATTGCCACTCAACTAGCGCATAAGCTTTTCAAATATTCATCGTCCAATGACCTCTTATCGCATTACCTTTGTTCATACAAACTAGTATGTAGACTATATTACGTCAAACGCATTTTTACTTTTTTATAAAAATTAAATTAATATTTTAGCCAAATCAAATATCATTATTGTACATTTTATATGGCCTTATAAAACCACTTCAGAAGAAATAGCGAAAGACATTTAAATCACACTTTGAACTTCCAAGTTTCACGATTCCTTAATGATGTCCACAAACTAAGTTCGTTTCTTTTCGAGAAGCCACAGTTTTTACTTAAAACGAAACTCTGTACTTGATATGGCTGTAATACGGTAAAATTAAAGGTGTATTAAATGTATTTTTTTTTATACAATGTATTTATCATGTAGTCTACACGTCTATATTAAATTATATCTTAATTTACTAGTATGACTAATAAGACAAAAATAAAACACAGACTATATTGGATAGACAAATATATATGTATGTAAAATGTAGTAAATATCTTTCAGATGGTATAAACGGAGCCTTGTCGGTATTATTGCATTTTTGAAACGCTATTTGGTAGAATATTTGGAAAAATTGTCAAAGCAAGTAAAACCAGGTATCTTTGTATTCAGTCGCTATATTATCTGTCGTTCACTATAAAAGAAACACAATACACGAATGAACTAATAAAATTTGTAATAAATCTCGTGTCTTGTAAATTACAAATAAAGGTAACAGGACGAGACAATACTAATGAATGAAAGAAGATCCAATTTTCTTTTAATATGTGACGTAATCAGCTTTCATAGACCTTATCAATGACATTTCCGTTGGATCATATAAAATAGGTTATAAGATTTTATTAGTATTAAAATGATAAAATTAATCAGTTTATCATAAGCTCAGTAAATTACTATTCATATTTCGTAATTAGAGCAGGAACTGACCAAATTTTTGGACTCTATCAACTTTAAAGTGTTGGCTATACTTTAAAATCTGCATACACTAATAATTCAACGCGGTCGCTGGTTCGTGTTTGTTGCTTATTAAATCTCTTTGGATGTTTTTCTTACAAATGGCCTGAATAGATTTCACTAGATTGGTGTTGTTTGAATGTGGCGGCATAACTAAAAGATTCAATTGGTTTCACCAAACCAAGAATGGTGTGAACTCATTTCTAACAAGTGGCGTTGTCCCGTTGTATTTTGACATTTTTTGGTGTTTCGCCAAATTGCCAAATCTACAAACATGTGCGTTATTTATAACACTAAAGCTTTACTATGTATTTCAATACATTATTGTACCTACCCCAGCGTCATTTTCATCCTGTTTTTCTATAAGGGCTAAGATATTTGGGTTATTTAGATTGCCCTCTATCTGCTTGACATATATACATAATTCGTACTGGGTTTGTGAAAAATATAAAATGAATTCAAAACTTTTTCCGCTGATAATGACAATCTCTGCCGAGAACGCTATTTAAAACACTCTTTGCACAGAACATGCCCTGTTCACATATAATCTTATTTCTTGGAAACCAACTTCACATAGTTTTGCTATTGTCTTAGAGGTAAACATTAGTTTTTGAAATGCGATAGCGATAGTTGTGTATAAAATGTGCTACAAGTTCGAACACAACAATAAATTAATGATACAAAACAAAAACATGTAATATAAATCTTCCTAAGGGTTAGCCTAATTACTTTTGAAAGAGAAAATTATGTTAAGCTAATTTCCCTATATAGAAAAATGGTTTAATGATATCATGAATAGCTCATTGGGCACGTTCTTTATACAAAATTTAAATATAGAATTAGAATTTAGATAGAATAGAGTAAAAGTAACACTAACAATGAGTTTCCTTTATGGCATACATATATGTAACTGTACACATTAAACGGATGGTTTAATAATTGTAATACTTTGTAAATCGGCGATTAAATGTTTATGACGATTAAATTGTTTCTTTCTTTTGCTATTTAAATATTACTAAGGAAGCAAAACATTTGTTACATGAAATTTTCTGAGTAAAAATTTTTAATTACCTATTTTAACCCACAAGTAGTTTGAGCGTTCAAGATGCTAGGTTTAATTTTTACCAAACTTGGTTACTTTAAGACTACGCTGTGGATAAAATATGTAATTATAAACTTAAGCATTTTTTTAATAATAATATTACTTCGTATCAGGAAACACGGAGACGATAATAATATCATTTCATTTAGGCCCACGTGATGTTGTCAATTATATAGAATTCCTTTTTTTTTGTAAAGAATTTAAGATTTATTAGTTATTGTTAAAAAATCTACAAGTTTTGATAACCTGAAACTAAGCAAAATTATATTTAGATAATGGTAAGGTTGTATGAAAATTTCTTTACAGTAGATAATTTTACCGAACAAGTACAATTTTAGAACTTGGTAAATGATAAAATAGCAATAAATATTTGTTTATTTTATGTAGTGGTGAATAGTATAATAATTAGGTATCCAATTGTTATCGAATATAAAAAATAAATTCTAAAATTCAGAATGAACTCTAGTTAAACTTTTATTTGCGTCAAATGATAATGTTAGTGAGATGCCGATTTATCGTTCTTAAAGGCCAACTGTAACAAAAATAATTAATTGAAATCGATTCGACATCCATGTGTAGTGACATACTGTTGGTTTAACAGTAATTAATAGATGTCTTCTTAATAATCGAGTTGTAACGCATTATGTACCTTTTGAAGTATATTTACAGTTCTAGTTAATTGCCTTGTAAAAAATCTTTTTTTTTAAATAATTCCATAATTACGTAACTGAATCTAAAGTTATAAATATATAATTATTACAATTTATAAATTTTTCGGCCTCGATATGGACGATTATGCTAATATTCTGTTTTTAATATAAAAAATTTGAATTATTTTTAAAACCATACCTCAACTATATTTGGGTCTGCAATTTTCCATTTTAGTCCTGCAATAATCGCCAAAAAATACAACAAATGGCCATTAAAGGTAAAAACATTAATTTAAAACGCTAATTATTCTTTCTGTTAATTAATAAAAAATACTTTCTTTCTTCTCAAAGTCAGGAAATTGAAGGACCTATATAATTAGTCTAAATATTTTATTATGATTTTAGTATTTTTATAAGAATGATGTTACATCTTTACTTCTTTTAAAATAAATTGAGAATGAGAAGTGTTCTAGTTATCAGTAAAATACAACAATGTAAATGAGTAGTTAAAAGAGCAATACTTTTGAAGTCCGGAATTCTTTTAATTAAATTATCGATGGATAGTGAAAAGTTTTACCAGGGAATCCATTTTAGTACAAACTCCCTAACTACATTTTAGCTACTCGTAGTTTGATATACATAATTACATTATAGGCTTTCTGATACCTACATTACATCTGAAATGGAAAAGTCATTCTAGTTTTGTTGGAATTATTCACTGAAAGGATTGTAGTATTTCCATTGTATAATTATGAATAATATAATATAATAAATAAAGTTATATTGTGTTTAATTATTTATCAACAGTTAGTAAATAAAAATGTTATAACACTATTCGTTTAACATAATTCCAATCAAGCTAAACACATCTAGTAAATGCGTGTTCTTCTAATTTGTTTTACAGCAACACCTAGAGAAAACTACAGCATTTAGGAGTCTAGCGTTATATTGGACTTTTACGGATTGATTGAGGTTCACACTAACACGGCTGTCTTCCTGTCGTCCAAAGAAACATTTTATATTTATTTTTACTGCCGAAAACATAAAATTATAAGATTTATTTTTAGCACTCGAGCTATCAAGGAATTTCCAAAATATAATTATTAACTGATTCCCAATCAAAAATATATTAGTAGCTCTCGTAACAAAATAATAATATATTTTTAAAATAAAATATTAAAGATTATAACGAGAAACAAGTTATACACAATATGTATGTATGTATTTTCCAAAAAATTTAAGTCTTTTTTATTACAAAATGTTGAGTTAGGAATACATAATCCTTACTACATTTTTAGTATTGTTGACCAATTTTGTAACAAATTAATAGAATATAAGGTTGGGAAAGTGATCCCAACTCGCTTTATATTCAAATAGTGACCCTGAACGGCTTTGGAAGGCTTCTATTTTGATTCAAGAGCTCTCTCTTGAATTTATCAGTAACATAACAGAAAATAGATTTAGACACAATCTAAATGTGAATTTTACCTTTGTATTTCATAAATTACCTTTGTCTTATACTACTTGATCACAAAAATACTGTGTGAGCTACGAACAAGCTCAAAATTCAAGGTCAGTCTTTTTATCTTTCAGATTATTTTTTGTATTTATGGTTTATGATAATTTGGACACCTGTTCAAAAATCATGAAAATGTACAAGGTTATAAAACCAAATTGAAAAGTTTATATAATGATTAAAAGTCAGTTAATTTTATTTCAAAGGTTAACGAAATTATACCATTAAACTATTATCATTCAAAGAAATGTTTTGTAAAACGATGTACAATAGTAATTATTATGGATAGGGTCATATCCAAGACGGTGATGATATTTCGTACAATTAACATACATTCCGCAAACAGAATTAAGTTTTCCTGAAGATCCCACAATGATATATATAATATATTCGTATTATATAATATATACCATGAAATAGAAATAATGTTAAGGTTTATAATTTCTTAAAATAGCTTGTTTCGTTACATACACGAAATGGGTGTGACTCCTGCTTTAAAAAGTCTTTTTTGCTCGTAAGTTTACGAATTAAAAAAGTAAAATGCCAGTTGTCATAGACTTTACAATGCTATGTTGCTAAGTTTAATAATTTATTAAATTTCAGGTATATATTTTTTTCATACTATTAATATCAAACGATTTGTGTTATGTCTTTGTATTTTTATTTCTAACTTTCCTTCAATCAAAGTCAACTTCATGTCAATTCATTTCTTCGTTCTTGAATGAAACAAATAGATATTCTATTCCCCGGGGCGATATATTCTAGACTTTATTTGATCGAAAATGATACTTAGACTGGTTTTAGTTTAAATTTCTGTACAAAATTATTGATCTCTTGTTTTTATTTATTACTTTTATTTCTACATTTACGAATTTAATGAAAACCGAATTTAAAAAAAAAAGTAAAATTGAATAGAATATATTTTATAAAAGTATTTTAAAGAGACAGATAAAAAAATACTAATATTTTTACGTACATTAAAACATTTCGTCAAAACGTGGTGTCCAAGAGGCCTATATAAACATCCTTGACTCGCGAAAGTTGAAGGAGCTTTATAAGTATCTTCCATCACGATGCTAATGCGCTTAGTGTATGTATACGTCAGGGCTTAGCAGATCAAAGGCGACCACGGGGACTTAGAGTATAATAACAAATATAAATCATAAAAGTATCAAAATTTAAGCAGGAATGTTGAAAGACGTCTATTATACCATTTATTTTTCACTACACACAAAAGGAAAACTTATGTTTAAATGTTCCATATTTATTGTCTTTGAAATATAAATTTCAAATTCAAATGATAATACAATGTTATTTTTTATTTTGTTGTAAAATTTTTAAAGCTTTAATAAAGTTGATTCAGTTTTAAGACTTTATTATTGGTCTTGCACATTAGCTTTGTTATTAAAATATATTGTATTGATGAAAGATGAACGTGATTGTCTTATTTTCATATTTTTTTGTAAGTCATGAATTTGAGCATTAATAATTCTCTTAGAATAAGTATTCATCTACATCTGTTAAATATTTCTTAAAGAAAAATAGTGAGGAAAACATTATATTTTTCCTTGTATATTGTGTTATCACATAAGCCTACTTTTATATTTTCGAAGAAAAATCACGCTGTTTTAATGTTGTTCGTCCCTCTTTATGGTAATACGGGTCTTATAACACATTATATGTATTGAATCAATTTACGATTTTCTTTTCACTCAAGGCCCGTCAACTTGAATATGCTAATACTCTTGTTTAATTTAATGTCATGATTTAAATTAAGAATGTATATACATATATATCGTAACAAACGAAATAAATATAATAAAAGAATTGCCACTGCATATACCGCTTTTCATAGAATGAAGTATTAGTTTCAGCGACTAACATCATTTCAATTAAGTATTGCAGATATTACGCAATAGAAGCTCTAAAAATACTTAATATCCATTCCAATTATTTTTTTTATACTAAGCTCCTCATATTTTCACCATCACATATGTAACATATCGGCTCTGTCGATCCCAGCTAAATAGATTTTTTAAATATTAAAGAATGCACTATGGAATTAGAAAGAATAGCTAAAGGAATATATATGTATCTATTTAATTTGTATATT
The DNA here is from genome assembly GCA_018231785.1 of Danaus gilippus. NCBI lineage: Eukaryota > Metazoa > Arthropoda > Insecta > Lepidoptera > Nymphalidae > Danaus > Danaus gilippus. The sequence continues at coordinate 24,599 of DVQO01000182.1, forward strand.
TAGGTATATATCGATGTGTGTATAATATCTAAATTTATATTATTATTATTATTATATCCTTCTTTTTTTATTGTTTCTCTATCAAAACGGTTTCTGGTAGGTCTCTTTTAAAAGATTAGTTATCCTCTGTGCATCACATTTCTTTTATAGTAATGTAACTTTTTATAATTTTGGTACATAAATAATAATATACACATATAATAATACCGAGTTACACGCTTTACAAATAGTATGCTAAATTAAAAAATCATGGTGTATTAAAGTACTTTCTGAAAAGTACTAGAAATGTTGTAAAAATATTCTGACAAACGATCGAAAACAACTTTTACTGTACAAATAATTAAATTTTTCCTGTTCTTTACAGCTAAAACTTTTAAGTTAGTTTATTGTCATACTTTAATTAAATAAAGAAGGTGGAAGGACTTCAGAGGAAACAATTGGATATACCTACCTAGCGGAACTTTATAAGTCTGAAAGATATGCTGCGTTTTGTTTCATCAGTGAAAGAAAAGACCTTATTTCAATTTCCTAACTCATTTCCTCTTAAGTTCCTATATTACATCCTCTCAGATGAGGATACGCGTTTCAAATTCATTAAAAGTGTCCATTAACGATAAATATTTTAAGCATTTCAAGGTCGGGTATTATTTTTTTAAAATAATCATAGTTTTAGTTCACTAATTTGGTAGATTAATATAATTTTGTTTATTTGAAAAGATTCAAATAGTAACTTAAAAAATAAAATGAATTCATATATTCTTTCATGTATAGTGAATTTTTTTAACTGACGACAAGTAAAACAAAAATGTTCTGCCCTAACCTAATACTACCAAGACATGTAATATGGCAATAAAATTATGAAAACAAAGATATAACTTCCAGCTTTAATAAGTAAGAGTAAAACTGTATTTTTCTCGAAATATTTTACTTTTTCGGTAAAATTTAGGTAAAATGATAGAAAATTATTTTCTTTTTTAGTTAAACAATTAGTGAATGATTCACATAAGTAAAAATAAGTTTTGAATTTGTATTCTCTTGCAGTATATTATCTTTTAGGACTTACTTACTTCTCTTTTAATTAAAAAAAATTTATCAAATCTTGGCTGTAGTGATTGTCACCGTTAAATAAAATTAAATAAAGGTTCCCTGCTGCGCTCTGCGCAAAGGGCTCCTGCGGTGAGGGTGGTTAGGGGGTACCGTACAGTCTCCTGGGCCGCAGCGACTGCCCTTGCCGGCGATCC
>DVQO01000183.1:0-25672 GCA_018231785.1 Danaus gilippus
TTATCCCAGACTTTTGAAAGGTTCTCTTGGAAACGCGATATAACCGAACTCCACGGGGGTGAAGCTGCGAGCGGAATTCATATATATGAGTTATAAGATTTCAAGGTGTGATACTCTTAATAGTTATAATAGGTCCTTGGAATTATTAAAGAATGGATATGTTTTTAGAACAACCTCTTTTGAGATACTTTTATCAGGACAATACTTTTCGATTAAGAAAAAAAAATTCGAATTGAGAACTTCCTCCTTTCTTTCTTGCCATTGAAATTCTCTTTAGAATTGTTTCAGCAAATCGGAATTCAGCCGCAACAAACAGACAGACAGAAAAAAAGTAATAAAATTGTATAAAAACAATACTGAATAATATTAAGTCATTATTAATAATGAAAAGTATCTTCGTTGCTTGACATAAATAATTGTATGATTGTTCTAACTTTCAGGTCTCTGATGGCATAGAAACAAGCGGTCCGGGCGTTCTCCGCATATCGATAGTACCGCTGCAAGTGCGTCTTGTTAACAACACCGGACTGTTCCTAGTACATAACTCGTACGCCATAATAACAGCCGACAACCTGACATTCTCCACTAACGCAGACGAAACCAACGTCCAAGTCAAGTATGTTTACACATTTATAATCCATATAAATTGTACCCAGATAGATTTCGATTTACGCGCCAAAATTATTATTAATTAAAATTCAATGAAATTCATACAATATAAGTTACAATAAATATGTCAATAAAATATATTGCTGATTAATTTCTTATATATACTAAGTAAATACTATTATTTTCAGATATGACGTAGTGAAACCACCTCAGTTCGGGGTTGTTGAACGTCTCCGTGTACTAGATGGCACTTGGCAAACTGTTGACACATTCACCAGTGAAATGATTAGTTCCGGTAGAGTTCGCTACATGCATATACTAGGAAACCCGTCGCATGATGAATTTAAGGTACGTTATGAAGTCTTATCAAATATTATATAAGGTTTTCTTACTCAACATTACTCCTGATAAATATTAACAATTAGTATGTTAAGTATTTTATAAATTCATTTCTATTACAGTTCAAAGCGTCCGTCGGCACAGTACGAACGAACACTCTATACGATTTTCGATTGACTTTCATCAAACTTGAACTATATCAGATGACGAACGAAGAATTGGTTCTGAACAATACCAGAGAAGCCTTCATTTCCGATCAGCACTTGCGTTTCAAAACGAAACCGCTCTCGCTGGCGGGTGATAGGATACTATTCACAATAATTAAACCACCGAAGTACGGTATCCTACATCTGTCATCTGGCAAACACCATTTGCAACTGCACAGCACTTTCACGCAACACGATATCGATTCGGATCAGTTGTGGTACAGATTACACAGACGCGCATACTCTCACATACAGGATGAGTTCACATTCGTGGTAGGGGCTACGGAATGTGAGAATATAACAGGAGTAATGACAATAAGACACGTGCCGAGCACATCTAGTAACGATCACTTGTCAGGTAGAATACATACCACGTTGGAGAGATTGCAAGTCATAGAAGGTTCCAGAATGGCGATACCAGCTACCCACCTTAATTTCAGAACGGATTCCATAACGAACCTAGTATTCAATATAACGCGTCCACCTAAACACGGCAAAATTGAAGTTATCAGCGATCATTTGAAAATTCTGAGAGACAATACCACGTATTTCACTCTACAGGAATTGAATTCCGACAGAGTTTATTATACCCACGACGACTCGGAAAGTAGGCACGATTCCTTCCATTTCATGGCATTAAGTCCTGAACCGGAAGACTTTCAGTACGTCGGAGTTTTTCATATCGACATCATATTGAAAAATGACAATAGTCCAGTGCGGGCGAATGAAAAAGTGTTTCATATAGTCCATGGAGGAGCAAGACTTATAATGGCCAGGGATTTGAGTTATACTGATGCTGACTTGGACACTAAGCCTTCAGATATAGTGTATACCGTACAGAGATTTACAAAAGATCCACCAAACGGCGGAATATTCCGTGCCGATAATCCATCAGAACAAATAGCTCAGTTCACACAAGACGACATTAATAAAAACCTTGTAATGTTCAAGCATCAAGGCAAAGAATACGGTAAAATAGCGTTTTGGATATCAGACGGTCTATTCGACGTGAACGGTAATTTGGAAATACAAGCTTCACCTCCCTTCATAAGAATGTATCCAACTAACGGCTCAATAGTAGAGAATGGAAAATCCGTCGTCCTAACAACCAAATACATGCAGGTAATATAAAGGTTTAGTAGTAATCGTGTACCTTGGGGACACTACCACTACTACTTTTATATTTACAGGTCGACACTAACATGAACTGCCTAGAAGAAGACATCAGATACGAAATAATACAAGAACCCAAACAGGGTTCTATAGAAGTTGGTGAAATTTTGGGATCAGTTGCATTCACTCAATTAGACATAGCGGCTGGAAGAGTGGCTTACAAACACAGGGAGCCCAATACACAAAACGATGCTTTTAGGTTAGTACGAATTAAACAATACGCTATATACATCAATATTTTTCCTAAATTTTTTTCGTATATAATTTTTAATAACATTTATTTATAGGTTTAAAGTTACGTGCCTTGAGGCCTGGGGAGAGGGTATATACCCTATTAAAATATTTCCGTCCAGTTACTGGGAACCTCTCAAATTAACGAATAATAAGGCATTAGTTGTAGAAGAATCAACTAGCCTGAATATTACGAGAGATATACTAGAAGTAAGTTCTTATTAATATTAAATAAACAAATATGTTATGTGAATCGTAATTTTATTAAATTAATTCACAGGTTATGCATCCGCAAATTGAACCTTCAAACATTCTGTATCAAGTCACCGATGGCCCTTACCACGGTTGGTTGGAAATTACCACAGTGGGAACGGTTGAATTGGAGAATTACAACGAGGAGCCAGTCCAAACTAAAGTGTTCGATCAATCTATCATAAACTCGAATAGATTAGTTTACGTACAAGCCGGTGTGAATCGAACCAGAGACAAAATCAAAATGGACGTCACCAATGGGATCGTTTGGCTCAGAGGAATAGAACTCACTGTTATAATAATACCGGAACACTTTTACGTAGTTTCCTCAAATCTAACCGTGGTAGAGGGAATGTCTGTCAGTATTAAGCAGGACTTGTTCAGTACAGTCACGGAATACTACCGCGGGCGAGTCGTCTCGTACAAAGTTGTTCAGAATCCAAAATACGGCAAAATAGTTATGGAAGAGCAAGAATTGACATTGCTGCCCGTACTAAAGTTGAATTCCGGAAATATCGTGGTAAGGACATATGTAAATTCAATGATTACAAATATTGCTAGTAATTTAGATGATAATCTGTAATGAAGTCTTTAGCTTCTAAAATAGACTTAATAGTGATATTCAAAAAATGAAATACCTGGATAGGTTTTGGTTATGACCTACCATCTTTTTTTTTGGGTCATTCATTAATGAAGATTTTGTACGAATCTTTTTCCTTTATCAGGGTTTTTATATGAACATTCTTCCTTTACAAATTTTTCTTTTAATTTCAGTACACTAATGACGGCTCTGAAGAGTCAACTGATGTGATAAAGTTGGTTGCGATCACAGAAACTGGTAAGGAAAGTGAACCGTTCTACCTGCGTATCAATATAGAACCAGTTAACGATGAACCACCAATCGTGGCCGCTAACACCGGCCTCTGTGTGTGGGAAGGTGGAACATTTACATTTACTAGAAATGAACTTTGTGAGTAACAATAAACGTAACGTAATAAATTTAATACGTATAATTAATATCCTTTACTCTTTATAATATATGATATATTACAGATGTCAACGATATTGACACGCCATTAAGAAACGTCACAATTAGAGTGGTGGATATTGTCTCTGGTTACATCGCTACAAGAGGCGATCTAGACACTCCCATAGATCACTTCACGCAAGCGGATATTGATAATAGGAATGTCGTATTCGTTCATAAAAGTAAGTTTTACTTTATTATATAATAAAAATATATATTTATTTTATTATTTTTCTTAAACATTGCATTTTTTTATTCGTTTGCAGACGGATCCAAGGGCAAGATGATATTTAACGTAACCGACGGTCTTCACGAACTATCAAAAATAACATTCCTTATAACAACAAAATCTGTGTCCCTGAAGTTGGTAAGAAAACATTCACTGCGAGTATTCCCTCTGATGAGAGAACCGCTTAACAATTACCTCTTGATGGCAAAATGCACGGATCCATCTAGACCGATAGTTTTTAAAATTGTTAGAGCACCAGCTCTAGGTAGACTGGTTATGCTAAGTGGGGATAACCATCACAGATCCATAACACAATTCACACAGAGAGATATAAATGAAACTACAGTCTATTACGAACATACTCATCCATTTTCTGATCTTTACACTAACGACTCTTTTATATTTAAAGTCGAGGCGGCATGGGCTAAGCCGGTACTAGATCAAATATTTCATATCGATATATCGGTGGCATCCGGCGGATTGGCTAAGTATGTGAATATTCCATTGACTAAAGTTAAAGAAGGCGATAAAATTCCATTGCGTGTGAACGTGACTAATGTTATAACATATTTGGAGACACAAGCTGGTGTTAGACAACCACAAATAGAAGCACAGTGGTCGTTACCGATACACGGTGTCTTAAATCCTTTGTTATCGTCGCTAACACAAAGCCAGTTGGAAGATGGTGTGGTCACATATGAGCATGATGACTCAGACACAATTGAAGACAGTATAGATATGGCGCTTTATTTGTTACCAGATTATGTTCTATTGTGTAATGTTACTATACCGATTCATATTGTACCAGTCAACGATCAACCATTCAGGTTGTTAACCGACACCCCACAAATACAGGTTGTGCAAGGAGAAAATTATACTTTAACTAAGAACGATTTGCTCACTGAAGATGGTGATACAGTACCGTCGAGTATACTCTATGATGTAATAAGCGGCCCTACACAAGGTAGACTGGTTATGATGGATGAAAATCAGACACTCGATGAGGCGCAATCCATAAACAAGTTTACCCAACAGGATATTAATGATGGCAGAATTGTATATGAACATTCAGGCATATTGCAAACAGCGACATTCTATTTCCGAGTATGGGACGGAGAGTTTAAACCGACCTATACAGTTTTCACTATAGACGTCATACCAGTTATATTGAACGCGTCATCTCTGCATCCGATATTCTTGCAACAGGGTTCAAACGTGGCGACTGTGGCGCCAGATCAAATATATGTAGAAACCAATGCCAAAAAAGATAAAGTTTGGTACAATATAACAAGACAACCGGTTCATGGGATGATATACTTGGGAAGGAATCCTGTAACCTATTTTTCACATAAAGATATAACGGATAAAGTAGTTATTTACATGCAGAATGATATGACGGTAGCAAATGATAGTTTTGATCTGATCGCCTACGTCCATAACAGCAACGCCACTCAGCCTTTCACCATAGACGTTGTAGTGCAACCATTACTGGTATTGGGTGATTTGAAAATTACTGATCAGAAAACAAAATTAACATTAAATAATTTGGATGCGAATGAGTTGGCCAAACTCACAGCTAGCGATCCGGTTTACACGATATTGAAGAAACCAAATTATGGAAGCATAAAAAAGATAATAAGGAGCTCTGGAGAGAAAACCAGTGCGAGGGAGAGAGAGATTGCGTATTTCACTCATGAGGACATCAAAGCTGGTGTCATATACTATGTGGCGAGGAAGAAATTGGCTGCCTTAAACGGTGTCCAAGACAGTCTAGGTTTCCTACTTGCTGCTACAATATTCCAACCAGCCACCGGTGAGCTTGATATTTATATCGGCAAAAAGGGCGATAAGAAAAGTTTACCTGGACCAAGCGATCCTGAAGGCCATGAAGGGATTCCGGTAAGAAATTATTAATATACATTATAATTATTAAAATTTGATTTTTTTGTAATATATAATTTTATTGTTTAGGTAAAAAATGGACAATCATCATCATATTATATGATGGTTATAATGACGTTGCTCGGTGTACTTCTAGCTGTTATAATAATAGTTAGTCTATTGAAATGTCGTCGTTATATGACAAGGGATCAGAATGCCATGGTTAAAATACACGGGCAGAGTCAGGGCGCGGTCGCTCCTATACCATTACCACGACCACCGGACCACTTGATGCCGTCACCAACACAAGCCAGTCCTCCTATAAAGAGGTGAGGACTAAAGGTTTTATATAGTAGTAAATTAATTTTGAACTTATTTTTATATTACATGATATTTTATATAGGTATGTGTCTTCGGAGCAATCGGTACACACTGGCACTAGTACTCCACTACCGTCTGGTGGTAGTGTAGCTTGTAAGGTGACCCCACTAGCGGACGCTGGCCTACCAGACCTCAACGCAAGGTATCCTTATGGAGCCGATGACCATACCGATGTGAGTTACTATATATTGACTAGTAAGAAATATCTGTCAATATTAATGACAAAAAAGTTTTTCATAGAATATTGATTATGTAACGATTGTCTAACTAATGGTTTTATAGGCGGAAGATTGGAGCAGCTATGAGGCTAGCGAGTCAGCGTTCCCGGTCCGCTCAGGCGGTGCCCCCACCAACCCTATGCTGCGCCGCAACCAGTACTGGGTCTGACCCATAGACAACAACACCCTGCCGAGGGTCAGGCAAGGTGTGGCCTTGAGCTAGTAGAAATAGTCTTCTGATTAACATTTACATATATGCATTTTATATTTCATTGGCTAGAAAACATCCTCACTTATATATTAAACCTTAATGTCTCTTTTTCTACCTGGCGATTTCTCAGTTTTAGCCAGGGACTGCATTATATGTTGAAAATAGTTTTGCTTGGCCACCACTGATTTGTTATTAAGTAAGATATTAAGTATCTAGCTAAACATGGTTTGTTTTACATTCGTCAATAGATGGCGCTATTCATAATCATGGAAATATAGAAATTAATTCTCAACGTTATGAATATAATTTGATATAAATATTGTTTATTATAATTTCCAGAGGAGCCGATCCCTCTGCAGGACTGCCTGACGTTGAATCGTCGGCCTCCGAGACGTAGTGTCGACTTTGTACCGACACCATTCCTACTGAGCAACTACAAAGGCGAAAAATACACCAACTGCGAAGTAACGCTCTAAATACGCGGAGCACGGTCCTAGTTCTGATGAAACCTCATATAATATTAACATTATATAATCTGTTGTATTATTTTTGAATGAATTCCATTCATTCATAGCCTGTTCTACACTATGAATTTTATACACTGAAATTGTCTCATAGTTATTGTTTTAAAGAATTAAAATATTAATCAATGTGCCATGATGTTAGTAATTATTTAAATTTGACAAGAACAAACACAAACGAACATATGTACCTACAAAACAGTTACCTGGTATACATAATGACCCCAGGTAAAATAATTGTTTTTTATTATGTCATAGCGTCGATACTATAGAAGAAAATAACTTTAAATACTCTACGTACTTAACATTTCATCAAATCGATTTATACACGTGTAATTGTCGAATATGTGTAAAAATCGATTTTAATTATAATTGTCTACTTTATAATCTGCTACATAAGATCGATATTTGCAAAACTCTACATGAATTTATTTATGATCTTTGTAACTGATTTAGGTAATAAGATTGATAATTTCATTAACGTGTCTTAAAATTCTAAAAACGAGTATACCTGCCAAATAAATGAAACATATGCCAACATCAGTGCCAAAGTAATGTAAATATATACGAATATATATATAGCTTGTACTTTTATTCACTAAATTTATTTAGTGCTACATTAGTGATATACATAGTCTGATGTCTGATAGGTCATGTTTGAAATCTTTTTTTTAACATTTAATAATAAGTTGATATGTAATGTTAAATTTATTGTTAGTTAACAATGTTCTAAGATTCTAACCTAGATGTAAGTTATATGTTTTTAAATTTAACAATATATGTAGTTGAATAGTAATTTTCTTTTTATTATATATTTTTTTTGTAATCTATAGTTTAAGTTTATGCAGAATTATTTGACAATAACAATATAACCGGTTGTAGTTTAAATTTTTATTGTACTCTCAGGTTTAGGGATCCTTGACTATTTCTTTGTATGAAATATAAATATATAATTTTGATGTCTACTGAAAAGTATTGGGAAAAGTAATGCTGTATTCGTTTAAGTTTGAGCTTCAAATTATTATTATTAATATTGGTAATCACTGTATGTGTCATAATATAACTACCTAGAAATTCTGTGTAAATAAAACTTCCATTTTCCAAAGTAAATAATTCTGAAATATAAAATGATATATATATCAATAGTCCATATAGTGCAATGCTTGAACAGGTGAAAATCTTTTTAAATAAGAATTTGAATGTTGCAATAAATATTAGTATAAAAATATTTTAAATGTTGGATATTAATTCATTTGTTATGAAAAGACTTAACTCTTCTCTAGGAGCGTGTAATTAGAATTTAAATGTTTGACGTATAATTTTTTTTCTATAATATTAAAGTATATAAAACATTTTCAATAAACTTCATGAATATAGTTTTTTTTTATTAATATGAATAGTGAATTTGAAAGCACCTATACCTTATATAGTATTTCCTTTGATCGTGAGCATATGAGCAATATTTTTTAGCATTAGAACGTTACATAGTATATGTATGTTTTTTTACTTGTTTAATATGTTTTTTTCAGAATGAATCAATTCTATGGACTTTTCTCAATAGTTGATAACAGGTACATAATGATTGATTTATATTATGATCTGTGTCCAATGACTTTCGCTATTGAATGAAACATTTAAGTTATAAAAATAATTTTCATATTATATGAACCTAATAGTTTCTATCAATGTTTAAACAATTAATAATAAAAGTTCCTAATTCTAAAGAGACGTTCGTTCTAAATGTCTGGTTATTTGAAGGTATTTTTTCAATCAGCTGAAATTTCTGGAAGAGCTAACAATATCCTTGTAATCGTCGTATCTGTCTGTATGTTCCCCATTAACTATAAAACTGTTTATATAGTGTTATAAGCTAGTATCAATTATATGCCATACAAGTGATTATGTTCTAGCTGAATGTAGAATGTACAAGATAAACAATTTTTAATCGACTGACATGTTTTAATTATGACTTTGTGACGTAGTAAATGTTCTTCCGCCTCTTGCAAAGAAACGATATCCATGTTATACAGTACGAACTATCGCTATATGTAAAGTGTGACGTCAGTATGTATGAACACATCTGTTAGGTAGTCAAGATTTTTATTAAATAATATACAAAAAAAATATGCAATGGTGTTTTATTAAAAAATACTTTTAATTATTTAAGTTTTTATTTATATAAAAAATTTAAGTGTCTTAAACTAATGTAATAATATATCACAAGAAACTTATAATAAGTCTTAAAAACGCTCTTAATAGAATATGCGAAATATATCCCAGCCATTTTATTCTCATCTTAATCTAAAAATACTTACTTATATGATTAAAACTAATTAATTTTAACTAAAGCAAGCTCAAGTCTGCATATTATAGTAGGTATATAGTCATCATTCGAAATGTAATCTCACTATCTAGGATCCTAGTTGTAATTCTATAGGAAAATAAGATGCTTATAAAAAAGACCATAAATTCAGAAGAACAACATCAGTGGAAAGTTTTATCATTATATGATTAGGATTTTTTTACCGCACTAAACAAATATCTTTTAAATTTAAAATTGTTTGATTATGACGTATAAAACTGTTTGAAAATCGAATAAAAATTCATTACTGTTTATAAATAATTAATAAGTACTTTTTGAACGATTCTAAAAAGTAATTTAAACAGTCATAGGCATCGACATAATATTCTTTAAAGATGAGAATTGTGGCACTCCGAAAGAAAGAGAGGAAACGAAGTTTCGGTCTATCTTTATCTCTCTCAAAATAGTACCGTAGTTAAGACGTTATGAGTCCCTTCTCAATAATTTATATGCCGTGCTTGTCATGAAAACTGAGCGCCAATCATCTATGACGAAAGAGATAGAGCTAGACCGAAAGCATAGGCCATCTCTCTTACTCTTTTCAAACCAAGAAATTACTGCAGATTATACGCGTACGGCACGTCTATTAGTATATGTCCATGGTAATAGGCAAGGCGGGGAACGAGAACGGTCATAGACAAGTTCGGACAATAAAATTAATCAACTTCAAGTTTCCTGAAATTTCCTGTTAAACCTCTCATCGCGTCTCCAACAGAATCTGTAGCAGCACAAGTGCCACCAGCTCTTAATGCGGACACAGCGCCCTCTCGCGCCGCTTCGCTATACATTTCTAGACGGACAGCCATCTTGTCGTTCATCAGTAAAGTTTCCCTCTTACTTGCCATTTCCACTTTCCATTTTTCTGAAATGATTTGTAAAAAATATTATTATATATGTACATATTTTTAAACCTTGAAATTTATGTTCTGTTTCTGTTGTGACCAAAGCTATGGGTGTGTCAACTAATGTATCATGTTTCTGATGTATAAAAAGGTTTTTTACGTGTTTTTATTATTATTTAACTAATTTAGCTCTAATCTCACCAATCATTGTCTTCATTGGCATCGTACCACCATACTCCTGAGGCAAAAGTTGTTTGTCTATTTCTACGTCTTCTATGGATGTGTATAACTTGACGCGCTTTCTGATCTTCTCAGATATGAGAGCCATACCAAAGTCCAAAGCAAATTTGATAGTCGGATGAACATTAGCGCCATAGATTTCCTTGTGCCTTAGTGGAATCGTGCGCTAAAATGTCGAATGATAAGTACTTAAATTATATTGAACACTTACAAATTCTTTGCATGAACTATTTACTATAAGAATATCAAATTTACCTCTCCATTTTTTACTATCCTAACAGCTTCTCTCGGAGTAAAGAGTGTAAGGTGTGGGAAACTAACACCCCCGCCGTCTGCGTAATGCACTAATCCTCGCACCTGGGTCTCCTCGTCTTCCATGAGCGTCTCATAGCAAATACCCATTACCCGACACATGTCTTGATTGGTAAATTTGTATGGATCGAAAACGCCTGTGTAATAAAATAAGCAGATTAGTTTTGTTAAAACATTCTATCCGGATCAGATCCGATTAAACGAGATTGAAAATGCAAGATATCAGCTGATCATGTCTGTTTACAAGATTGCTAATTTCTATTGAAATTAACTATATATATATTTAAAGTTTCTTGAAACATAAACTATAAATTAAAACTTACCTGGTCTGTATATCACAACTCGCCGTCCAAGTTTGTCTTTGAAGGGGCTTGCAAAAATATATCTGCGGATAAAACAACAACTATGTTTATTTATAGACTTAAAAGTGATTTTAAAAATAAATTGTAATGAGTTATACATAATTGGGATTGTCATGAGACAAGTTCAAAATAAATTGATTTTATACATGTAAAATATTATTAAACATTTTCATAATTTCGTACCCTAGATCGATGATTTCAGAAATGACAGGCAGGGTGTGGTCCAATTGATTAAAAGCTATCCCCCACGACTGTCGTAGGAGTACATAGCGTTCAATAGCCTCTTGAGCCATCGGAACGCTGAATTTCTTTGTACGGAGAAAACGCAGAAGGAAATTGGCGTCTAAAAAATGAATTCATTTACAATAATTAGTACAAATAGTTGCAGAAATAAAAAAAAATCGTAAAGTATCTTTATTTCATACTCAACATTAAAACTGTTTTTAATATCTATAAAATTTATAGCTTACCTATATATTTTTTTAAGATTTAATTTGATTATGCAATCTTAATAATATATTCGGGGTATAAAGATATTGTGCTGATTTAATGTAATCAAGTAATAACTGACCTAATCGTATGGACAAGAATTTTGGATTCTGTTCCAACCACATCCTTAAAGCCTCTAAGGCTTGTGACCTTGAATTTTCCGTTTCTCTCAGCTCCTTTTCGGCAATCGCTTGTGTTTCTGCTGACAGTGGACATTTGTAAGCATCCGCCGGGGTCAAATACCTTTTTGTAAGCCTTCTCGACATTTTGCAACTAAAATATACCCAAATAAAGTTATCATATGCTAAAATATATTTTTGTATCTCTGATATTTTTTATATATAAGATATAAACTTATAAGGGTTACTAATGTATATTTCTATAAATTAATAAGCCATTCAAACTTAGTCCCATTCCATAACATTCCGACATAAAAATTGCGACGTAATTATATATTAAGAAACAACTGGAACGTAAAAATAATATTGCCGTGATGCTTTAACCGGCAGTTAATTGAATACGCGCGGCAACGATCATAATAACGATTACATATTACTGTAACAAGTAAACATTTGTCATATCTTGTAATTCAGTTGCCGTCATACATAAGACGTACTCCTCTCTATTTCAAAGATGTTGCGAAATATTTATTTACAAGAGCTGAGAAATGTCAGAAATACAAACTACGGGCACTGTCTGGCTTACGTTAAGCAACAGACGGCTGCATTCGATGCTTGAGCAACGATATAATTTTTCCATGTTACATAACATAATATTTGGAGTCGACATATTGCGACGTCAAATTGTATGAAGATGTAAGAGCCCATCCGTAAGAATGGATCTTCACTTTGTTCACGACACATACCTATGTATAAACGACAATATATTCTGTAAAGTTTATTAAAGTGTTGTCCCAATTCAAAAGATTTGTTTACTTTACAATTTTAGATACAAATCTATTTAAAATGTTGATAATATTATTTGAACTGTACAAAAAGAGTGTTTTTGTTTTTTTAGCTACATAATTTGAAGTCGTGAAGCTTAAAAGCTTTCATCACATTAAAGGTTGAAGGGGCGGGTCAAAGCTATTTCGATACATCTGGTTATTGTAAAATATTGTAGGTTTTTTAGTTACTTGTATTAAGGTTTCCTTGTTAAAGATTTTTTATTTATACTAATAATAAGTATATATTTATAAGCTATGTTTTAGTGTAAAGTATTTCACTCTATCATACAAATTTTTAAACTAAAGGTAATAATTTTGAATTATGCAGCTTTTTAGGGTTTTGAAAAAGAATAATAAAATAGAGTGCTTTATAAATAAAAAAGCTGAAAACAAAGAAAAATTTCTTAAAATTATACTTACTATTAATTCAAAATTAATATTTTTATAGTTATTTTTATTCATTAAATCAATTTTGTGCAACAATAAATATATTTTGTTAAAAACAAGATAACATGTAATACATATATTAATAGGTTATTAAAAATTATAATTATATATACACTGATCCTTAAAATAATAACATCGCCAAGCTTGGGAAATAGTGAAGAAAAAATATTTTTGAAAATAGGTAACCATTTAATATCAACCTATTCGCGTCGCCTCAACAATAATATTGCATTAAATAATAGGTATTACGATTTTTAATAAAGATAAAATAACATATCTTTTTAATACCCATATTTAAAAAATAAAATAATAAATATCCATATAAATTTAAATTAACTCACATGTAATAGTCTATTGTCAAAAAAACTATTTCGGATTCCGTGGAGCTGCCAGCTGTGTTCACAGCACTGAGTTCAAACCGAAACTGTGAACATATGAAATGGCACACGATCTTTTGCTTCACGATGTTGAAGTATCTCTGAAGTAGAGAGTGAAGACATACTTGGGAATGGCTGCAGGGCTCACAAACAATTGGACGGTTACATACAAAAGAAATCTGATACAACTAACTTAACGCGAAGTATTAAAACTATTCCGACATTTCTGCTGTGATATAAAAATCAACGGTACTTACGATAATAATTGGACCTTTAATTGGACTTGTTTCACATCGTCTAGTATGAAGTAGGTACTTTAATATGTAATTTTCGTAATTGCCTTAGTAAAAACTTGAGCTATGTGTACTTAGTTGTTTAGTTTTAAATAAGAACAATAACAATTTTCTTTGTTATTACAAAATATGTTATCACATTTATAAACGTAAAAATTTTGAGATGTATGGTGTCATTAATTTGCATAGTTTTTACTATTAATTCAATTCATATTATTAGGTGTTTTTCATAATGTTTTTAAATAAAATGTTCTGAAATATGGATCAAAGGCTAAATCGCAAGAATCGAAAGCAAGATGTAATGGATTGTAAAAGTAGTTATATTTGTTTGAGATCAATTTATGATTCGTGTACAGCATTGCTTGAAGGCGTTTTAGTTAGATCTAGTTATTAGTATTACATAAGTTAAATTATAACAGATGTTGCGTATAAGATTAAGGTCGGAAAGATTTGAATCTAATTCTGTTACCGAGTTGTTGCAAGTGTTATATAAACTTGCAAACTGTAAGGTCTATGTAAACAAGTCCATTGTCTTTTTTATAATTATGTGGTTTGGAATCAATTTTTGTGGTAACAAACCCAATTAAGTTCGAACCACAACATGAATAATCAGTTCCTTATTATTGTTAAAGTAATAAGAATGTCAAAATTATGAAATACTGACGCCGAATATTTTGTTATAATAATTAATAAGTAATTTATAAAAAATAATATTCTAAATTGAAATATTATTTTACTCCGAAAGTTGCAGTAAAAGTCAGGTTTTATCTTTAGTCATACAAAACATTGTTTTTCAAGTTTATTCATTTTAATGTACATTTCAATTCATTTGGTACATAGAAGTTTATAGCACCAATTATAAAAAATAATTTTTTGGACTTGCGTCTTAAATCAATATGAGAAATAAATCTACGACTATTCATAGATTTAGAGCAATATTTATTTCATAATCAATGTATTAATCTTCCTTTGTGATCGAGCAGCAAGCTCCCGAATAAGACCATACTCTAACTTACACTTTATCTAAGGAGTGGGATATTATTTTACGAAAATTAATATTCTCAAATTTTTTATCTACCCTTTCTATGAACGCACCTTTCAATACAAACCGCCTACAAAAAAATTAAATAATTACAAATTATTGGGACACTTTGATATACTTTGACTTATTAATGAGAATTCATACTGAAATCCTATTCATTCGAACAAAGACAAATATTAGTTCTAGTAAAGAATGAAATAATGGTTATTTGCATTTTATAAAATCTTACAACATTTAAAGATATAACAAAAAAGAAACAACATTTCCGCCATCGCTTTGAATGTCGACCTTTTTAGTTCACTTTCAACCTTGCTTATTACCCGCAAAATGAGATTATCTTACTAGTTACGAAAAATGTCACAGTCGATTACATAATGAAATAAAATGAATAATAATGGCACAGGATTCTGTTATATTATAGGGTGACAATGATTTAAGCTTAAAAAAATGAGTACTTAATTATTACATTTAGGACCCCGATAGTGATAAAATGAAATATCTTCTAGACAATTTGACCTATCCGTAAATTAGCATTTAAAATAAATTTTAAAGCATTTAAATTCACTAACTGTTTTTAATTTATTTGCTTAAAAAAACTGTTTTTTAATAATCTGCGTCAACCACTTCCGTACAATCTTTTTTTACGGAAGAATTTTTTTATTAATACCCCTTATACATTTCAGTTGTATATATGTATTCTTTAATACATTATATTTAAAAGCCGATAATCTCTTAAATGAGTTTTTTATATCTCATTTATATGTAGGATCCGTGCTATGGTGTTGGATACAATTGGAAATGAAGCTTCCTGATTTTTCTGGATGTTTAAACTTTAATAGTACTCAGTTAAGTCTTACTTTAAATTATATCAAAATTTTTAAAAGTAATCTTGACTTTGCTTATTGACCTCGAAATTTATTTGAAGTACTTACCTGCTTTCAAGACTTCCTTTCATGTTATTCAAGTTGAATGTTGTTATAAGTGCTATAAATAAATTTAATAAACATATCTCTTGATACGAAAATTATAATCATATTTTTTAGGGAAATGGCTTAGTAAGAGCATAAGGGATTTATTTACTGGAGATTACTTCAATTAATCGTCATTTTATAATCTACTGACCTACAACAGTAACATCAAAAGAATGTATGGAACTTTAAGTTTCGTTTAAAGTGTAATGCTTTGTACCGACCTATGATGTAAGATATTTATTTATGTTAAAGTAAGAATTATATATACTTATTAATTATTACTATATCCACACGCAATAAAGTGCATATACATATGTATAGACGTACATACATACATACATATATAAATAATTCTAAATTGTAATCTACGAACGTCTTCCAAAACAGAAGTATAATTATAATTCATACATTTCATAATAAATAGATTTTGTTAAATTTGAAATGCTTTAAATAATAATGTTAGCTCACACTTAATTGATGTCGAATGATCTTTAAGTATTGCAAACGTCGTTTCACGTGTTGCGATGACATACTTAGGTGAAACCATGAGTCAATGACTCGAGATGAAAGGCACTTCGAATGTGCCAAGGTTGTAGAACAAAGGGCGTAGTCTTCGTTAACATATTACATATAAAACACTGTACTGGTTTAGTTCATATATTATGAAGTTGATGTTGTTTTGAGCATGCATTCTGTGTAACGTTCAGTGTCAAATGGTCAATATGACAACATCTCCCGGCTTGCGTGTTTCCATAAACAGAAAACTTGTTTGCATGCGGAAAAAGCGACCTTCACCCAGCTTTTGGACTAGCTATATCGGATTCTTTGTGTAAATCTTCATATTGTTACTTTATTAAGATTCATACAAAGCGTTTTATGTAACAGATGTTTGGGGTTGATTTAAAAATAATTATATAATGAAATATATTCATAGTAGGTATAATTTTTTCTTTAGAATTAACAAACGATTTGTAAGTCATAAAAAGTTTCAGGCTTGATTTTTTGCGTCTATAATACACAGCTATAACATAAAAATAAGCTCGATCCACTAAATATACTGCAAAATCCATTATTTTTAGTGTGCAAAAAAAAAGGTTATTTATTTAATAAACTATAGAAATATGGAAATACCTGTATATTTAATTACAGCCTTATAAAGATATTATACAATTTTAATTACTTCTCTTCGTTGACGGTTTTTTGAATTATTTCCTTCCCGCATTATAGCTGAACAAACCCGTTCGCAGTTTCACCTGTAGTATTTTTGGTAGTGTATTTTATTTTATATCTTGCTAACAATTTCAGCCATGAATGTTTGGTTTGTCATGTATGAACTCTTAATAGATCGTTATATCATATTAAGTTTATGAGCTTGGTTACTAGCTGTCTGCAAACCATAGCAATATGCTTATTTCTGTAGTAAAAGCCCACCTTTAAAACTTTAAATAAAATAAAGTAAAATTTCTTACAAGAAGTACAAAATCTGCAACAATGATTGCTTTTTTGTCAAACCAATTCTTGCTTCCTATAATTAAAATAAACCAATATAATTTATTATAATGAAAATAAAATAAAACTCGTAATTCAATATTTCAATGTGACAGGAAAGTTGATTTAATTCCTTTCAAGGATTTGAGAGATGACCCTTAAAAGGACAACACATAAGACGTACATGGTCGTATGATGCCTTTCATTTCAATTAAAGATGATTTTGGATGCGTCATCCGAACAATTTGATAAAGAAAAACATCCAGGTGTCCTACTATGATCACCTGCAAATGCTGCATCACGTACAAAAACACACCCACATGCGATACTAAATAAATATCAGTTTAGAGAAAGAATTTAGCTTATAATAATTAAAATAAGACGAACTGCATTATGCGTTCAAAGAGCTTTTATCCGACTTAATTGTTACTTCAAGTTGCTCAATAACAAAGAGCCTTTTAAATCAATATTTACGGATAAAGTTTTGGGGAAGCGGAAATTTATACAACTTACGTCAAACCCGACAAAATTGCGTTTTTGCGTTATTGTTTTTTTTTATATAAAATATGCTATTATCACATATCGTTGAAATTTCAAAAAAATCCTAATGAAAATATTGACATTTATTGATGGTAAAATGTCATTTAGATTTTCTCATCGTTAATATAAGAGGAATTAATGTAACCTGTTGTATGCTGAGACGATTACTTTACACGTTTCCAAACAACTATTAACAATGACGCAGGAAACGTTTACGAAAGTTAAGATTATAATGACACACACACACACAAATACATATTGCAAACATACTATATGTGTGCGTTTGCTATGGTTCAGTATATTGTTTTGATTACTAGTTAGGCCATTTTTGACGGGTTTTTAAATACAAATATCTAAATAACAAGGCTCTGACACAGATGTATACGTGAAATTCCAAAATTACGTGTATAGAGTAGGAGAATAAACAATATTTTATTATTGTCCTAGATATAAAAACAGTTTAGCAAAAGAAAATACAATTATAAAATGAATTTTTATATTAAGTAATTATACTATTATGTTAGATACAAATGATTCTATACCAGCGGATCAAATTTATATATATCGGTTTTGATAAGTTTTTGGTTCATAAATTAATCAATCCGGAATATATTATATGGCTGGCTTGGCTCAAAACAACCAAGATGAACGTAAAGGCCACGCAGATGAGAAGTATTACCGGCAAGTCGATATTGGTACATAGGATCTTTATAGGGGATTCCAGTTCAGCCATCTTGTGCTACAAAAGATAAACATCATTTTTATGTATATAACATTTATCATAGAACGCTCCATATGAAATGTTCCATATACTAAAGATGAGTGAAATTCAGACATTGCCTATTCATAATTTTATACGTGACTGAACTCACCATAAAACAACTGATTTGTATTTGGGGGTAGTTGAATCTTATTAATTAATAATATTATTACTTCATTTTGTTCGAGATTGTTGTAAATTATGTGATATTAAGTGTATTTTTGCACATCATTTTGAATAGTCACTTGTGACACATTTCTTTTTAATATTTTTTAAATTGTTGAAAAACGTTTTTGATACTGACATATTAAAGTTTCAGACTTTAAGGTTTTTTAAATAACCGATAAGTTTAGACCTACAGAGGTTAAGATTTATAACTTTAAAGTAAAAAAATGATTTTAAATACCCTTTACTTGTTACGGGTGGTTTTAAACAAATATTTTAGGGCCAAAAATAGTGTAAAACGACATCTAGGCTTGATTTTTCAAACTTAATAACAGTATAAGATTCTATGTGGTTAGCTTCGTACAGACGAAATAATATTGAAGAACAAACACAGATGGCGTTACATGACTATTTACAGATTTTTTAACGTTATAACCGCAATCATGTTTTAACAGAATAAAACCAAACAAGGTATTTGTTTAATTTAGAGAAGAGTATTGTTTACTTATATATTTATAATTTCTATAGTGAACACAATTTGAATAACAGTATTCTGTGCTTCAACTTACGCCTCACACCTGTCCTGATATTGTATCGCTTCACCTCAGTGTAATGCTTACTTTGACGGTTAACGGTCGCGTTTCTGCAGCTTGACAATATTAACACGTTCCCCTTTGAACTTATTTTGAAAGACCGATGCCGGTTTAAATTAAAATGCTTGCGCAATCCAGAGATTCCTTTGAGGAAGAATTTGGAAGACCCGTAGAGTCTATAATGCGATGTGAGGATTTTAAAAGTAATTTCGCAAGAAGACTTTCAAACAGATATATATCCAAATCCCTGGTAGCGGGCTCGAGGGCTGACAATGTTAATATGTTAAAACTTCGTCCACTGGAAAAACAGGAAATACTAAAAAATGTAAGTTCTTTAATTTGTTTTTTGTTTGAACAGTTTGTTTTGCAGGTAGGCAATATTTTTGTTGATAGACTGTACTCTGTAGAGTAGGGCTACCGCTTTAACTATGTGCGAAATCTTAATCACATTTGGCACGATGACGACTTAGTGAAAGTAATATCATAGTTCCTAATGAAACTGTACTAGCCTTTACGTGGGTCCTGTTTTGCAATTTCATATTATAGCAGCGTGAACTCTTGGCAACCTTAATTGGTTATTCGATAGTAGAATCCGATTTGGATAACAATAATTGTTGTAAGGCTTCCCTTTAAATTTCTTATATGTTAAAATTTAAAAGCTTTAAGTATGAATGACTGAGACTTACTCTGGTTTAAACTGTTTCTTGGGGTTGTGCATTGTTGAGCACCCTTATAATAAATTAAGACTAGGGAGTATTGAGAATCAGTCGTTTAAGATATTTTAATTATCTTAGAAAATGATTCACAAAACTGTATTCCACAACGATTTAGTCTTATATTAATTTATTTGGAGTTAGTTAAGATGTTTCAAATTTTATTGCCTAAAAGGATATCCTTTAATCTGAATTAAAATATGTTTATTTCTCTTACATATTTCACATTAATCGCATGAAACACACATTACCAGAAACATTTATTCGCGTTGTCTTTTATTAATATTACATATAATAAAACATACCTTTATACGAACGGATTTTTGTTGTGCAGAGAAAGTTTAATTTATAATAGAAACGTCTGTCTTTGTGTTAAAATAAAAAAAATAGGGTATAATACTGGTGTCTGTGACAATCGCGTGAGCGTTTGCGCTTTGTATCCGTACGTGCCGACATGATTATATTTTCTTATAATAATATGACATAATAATACAAAATGTATAAATTAATATAATTTTATACATCATGATTCTTATGTAACATAATGAAACTGGTGAGGTGTTTTTTGATTTCAAATTATTTTATAAACAAAAGATTACAAAATTTATTTAATGCTTCGTCAGCGGTATTTTTAATTATAAATATAAATAAAATTTGTATAAATTTGACAAACTTTACGAGTTTCGTGATTGGTAGGATTTTATAGGTGACATCTGTATTATCAGAATATATATGAAAAATTATTTTGAAAACCCTTAAATATAAAGATTACGCTGTTTGTATTGATGTCTTCTGATATGTGTTAATAAAGAATGCCTGATAACGTACCGTGTGAATACTATTTTATTGATAACTATAACTAGTAACATATTATATCACATTGCTGTGCATTTTTTATAATTTGAAGTTTTGTCGTAAAAAAATAGGAATTGGAATAAGTTGGGAAATAAGACGAAACCACACCGCGTTACAAACTTTATTTTATGTGTGTAAATCTGGAAATACAAAAAAGAACTAGTAGAGTAAAGACGCATTAATCGTCTTTCATTTATTTATAGTAATTTTACAAAATAGTAACATAAAAAGAAATAAAAAAAGCCTAGCTCTCAAAATGTATATCATTTGAACGTATTTTATCAAGTCGGTGCTTGCGTTGGATATTGTAAAATTATGAAGTGATAAATATAAAAAGAGAGAAGTATTTTGTTTCTAGGTGTTATCAATCGATAAATAAGTTATCGATCCAGTTAAGTGAAAAGGATCCATCTAAAAATTATGGTGTATGTAAATAGGTTTACAAGTACAATAAGAAAAAAAATAATATTTTAAACTTTCAGCTTCTACTTGAAATAGTCCGGATTCACTATTATATGAAAGAATAAAATTCAATGCTAAAAGGCTTTTCATTCCAAAAATGTTTTACTTTTCCCGAAAAACTTTCTAGACTATAGTCTACATTTAAAACTGTTATCCAGCTACGATTAATTTATTAAAAGATTTGTCATTTCTAAAAATAAAACTACTATACAACAATTTCGCTACCGAATAAAGGTGATATTCGTTGGTCTACTTATAAGTCAAATTAAAATATTTGGAAGCCAATATCGGCTACTGGCATGTAGACATGTTGACTCTTGTTACCTACCCTTGCTTCCTTTGGCCTGTAAAAATACGCATATAAATGAGATTCATTTCCATATAAATAGTGAATTTCGACATTTTGCAACAACGTTTAAATACTCGCATGACCAAATATAGTCAAATGGAATTTACAACTGTTTGATTTCGTTGATTGAAATCAACAATCCGTGTCATAATTATTGATAAATTAGGAGTGACCTTTTGTTTTAAAATAAACTAATGAATAATATGCAAAATTCAATAGAGTTTGGTTACGTAATTATTATATTTTAAACAAAAACTTTTGAGAGAGGTAGAAGAGTAGAATTTTCTCTGTCTGTGATTTTTTCTAATTACATGATTCTTCTCATACGTATTTTGTAATATAATTGGGTATTTTGTTTGCAAATTATATAAAAATTCTAATCTTACTGCACAATGGCCTTTAATAGTGTATGCTATCGTCATCCTTACCTCAGGTTTGTATGGACATACGGAAAGTTAATAATTTTTATTCGTAAATCTTCGCGCACCATAGAATTAACATTGCTAATTGAATAAGAAACGTGAAACGCTTGGTAGGTATGTAGTGAGATAATGAAAACTTGTTCTAAGCATTCAGTTTTTGCAGATTTTTTTAGGTTCAATTATTTAATTATCTGAAAAATCCTAACGTCCAAACTCTATTCTCACATGAATTACTCAAGGAGATATGAAGACTAGGGAACAATGGGCTATCGTTATCTGCCTTTCATATCAGCGTTTCCATTTACAATGGTGTACTGTGGGTATGTGTGCTTCCGTACCGTTTATTTTACACCCTGTATATACGCTTTGTGATCTCGTTGTATCGACAATTGTTAATACAAAAATAATAATGCGTTCTGTTTTCAGCATAATATTGTTTATTTATATAATTGTCTATAAGATTTTATTCAAACATTAGTTTCATTTTTCAATAGTTTCAGTGATGTCATATAAATATTGTTTCGTTATATCAGACAAGTGGACTTAAATTTCTCGATAAGGAAAAAAAAACTTGAAATTTGAGTATCTATATGTTGTAGCTATAATTCTTTGGTAATATTCATTATAGTCAACGTCGAAGTCACGAAATTACAAGAATCGTTGTCCTATTTAGAATGTATGATAAATATTATTAGGAATAAAACGTGTCTAATTAACCATTGAGCTCATACTTAGTTTGAATAATTATTTGGTATCGACTTAATTAAAATAATTTTTCATAAAAAGAATTATCATATTTTCTTGCTCGTACATAGTCTTTTTGTATTATATATATGTCGAATAAAACTGTCAGCGTTGAGGTAAATGGTGGAAACTCGTACTAGGGATTGGTTGGTGAACAATGAAAGGCCTACATTTACGAGGGGACGGGAAGTTATTTGTATTTTATCCATAGCGTGTTTGCTGCGTCCATAGTTAGTAATTACTTATTAGCATACGTAATGGTTGATGATGTCATTATAGAAGAAACTATTTTGTTATCACATTTCTTATATATTTTATTTATTTATTTATTTGGCATTTAGAATGACTATAATAAAACACATATGTAGAATATAGTTTTAAAACTAATCCGAGTCACTGTATAGTAGACACTCAATTTCAATATTATAAAAGAAACTTATTTTTCCTTTTATCCTATTTCCATTTATTACATGAAATATAAAGTTATAAATTTTTTCCTATTTCATATTTATATTTTGGACCAGAATTGTTGACCCTTCACGTGGAGGCTATGTTAAATTTTCTTTGAGTATCAAGGTTTAACATAAAGATATATGTATGTGACGAAAATGAATTATCGTAAGACCAAAATGTGACAGTAATTACCACGTCGTATATATTTCAATTGATGGTGAAGTGACCTTCGGATGTTTACGTAAAAGTCGTACTTAAATATGGTCGATCTTCTTGACCTGACTGCCATATGGAGCTGTTCGTAGAAATAACCTTTCATGATTTATTCATAAAGGACGAGATAATGATACATACCCAATAGATTGACATATATTTTATATTTATAATAATAAATAATTTTCAATTGTTCTGTCAATAATAACGAAGTGACTAGTTTCTGTAATGTTTCGAAAACACGATAGCATTTAAATTCGTTCTTAGTATTTGTTAATTATAGTTAAAACGGTCTCAATAAAGATAAGTTCGAAGCATTCCAAATACGGTATAACCAGTTACAAGTGTTCGCGTTGTTATTAAAATTGTAGATGATATATGTTTTTTAGCAATCGTACGATGTAAAATCAGGTTATTGATAAATATAAACAGGAATGAAGAGCGTGATAAGTCAAACCATATATTTTTCTTGTTTTGTGATACGTTTTTGTGTAATAATATAAAATTTCGCTATAAACTTGTATGCAAAACTGAATGTAGATGGTCGTAAACAAGTTAAATTGTCTTTCATTATCATTATCGGTCTGAATTTTGGAATAAATCTTCCTTAATATTTTATTACGATATCATAGGTCTTTTCTAAATAAATATCCAAAACGGAAAACATCAAATAAACTATGCGTTCAATGAGTTGAATATAAAAATAAATTCAGCTTGCTTTTATAGTACGTAGTATGTAAAAACCGACACATCAGCTTTATTGGTTTTAAGTATACAATAGGGTGCCGTTGCTATGTGTGATTTCGTTCCATGTTTTAATATAAATAACAGATAGAAAGGGTTTTTACTCACTCTACATCTATAATAAATAATAAATGTTGCGTTTAATTAAGAAAATAATCGATCCAAACAAAAAACCTAGTGTACATTTTGTAATAGTTACATAAAAAATATTACGAGTAAAAATAAAAGATTTTAAAATAGTTTTTATATCTTGTGTACATAGCTAATGTCTTGGATATATAGGAAATTAAAATATTCTAATTATTCGTTTTTAACTAATGGTTTATTTCTCATATATATCTCAATAAATCTCAAGTGTTGTTATTAGCACAATTATAATATAAATAAGTTAGTCCAAGTTTAACTAAGTTCAATGACAGACGTTATGTCTGAGTCGGCCGACGATACACGATATGACTGGCAATTAATGCCTCGGGTGTTATAAAAAGGATATTATCCGTTAGCTTAAAAAACCATTTTGTAATTTTTAAACGTCATTCTATAGCATGAGAGTTTTGTTATATATAATTTGTATGTTTTAAACTATAATGAGATATAAGTCGTGGAATATTACGTAACAGTATCAAAGAATATCCTCCATAGAATTTAGTGTCATGTGAAAGTTGCTATATTATAATATTATGTATATTTTATTCTATAATAGAATAGTGAGAGTTTTTGAATTTTAATTTATTAATATATATGAAAAAAAAAATCCTTCAACAAAGGACTATACACAAGTATTACAGTAATGTTCAAAGTGTTGCTAAATTAAAGTTTCTTATAATTTTCTTTGGAGTTGCGTAATGTATTAAGTGAATAGAGATAATGTTAACATATTCAAATGTTTGAGTCATGCCCGGATCCCGATAATTTAGACGTATGTTACGCACCCAACCGTAGTAACAAGCGGTTCTTATCTGTGGGAGAAATAAAATTACGAGCGTTTCCTTCGGCGATTCCAGTCCAAATAAGATCGTATAGTCTCACTAAATTATACAAAATCTATTAGTAGTACATATGTGTCAAATTAAATACTGATTTCCTGATGGCGAATTATTAGTTTTATATATTAATTTGGATTATAATACGTAATACAATTTTTAATTAATTTAGTTATTTATCCTACTAATATTATAATTGCGAAAGTTTGTGAGTGTGTGTGTATGTT
>DVQO01000184.1:0-25572 GCA_018231785.1 Danaus gilippus
AATTGTGAAACTATAAGTCCAGGTTTCCTCACGATATTTTCCTTCACCGTATGTCAGCGGTGTCTTAATATTCTCAGAAAGTACATATGACTCCGAAAAATCACATTGGTACTTGCTAGGTTTGAACCCGCGCCCTCGGCAACGAGAGGTTGGCCCTTTAATCACTAGGCCACCACTGACTTGCAAACAGCTTAACCATATAAAATTAAGTCAAATATTCAAATAAATCTGAATAATATTTGTATTGGTTATCAAATATAACACACACAAATGCAGCAATAATAGGAACGCTGTGTTATGATAATAATTCAAAACCTTTTGTGCTTTCCACAGTAAATTCTTCGATGAAAGCGCACTGTTTTTTTAAATATAGAAGTAGCTAGAATGTTCTATAGATTCTTAACTGAGAGAAATTCTGAACGAAGCCACATCATATTTACTTTTGTTGGCGTTGTACGCCAGATGCTTTAAATGAAAATTTCCTTTCATGCTTTTATCGTACCGCGTAAAGAAAAACTAATGCAAATATCATTCGTATACATTAAAAAGAAATTAATAACTACTAGGAATCATAGAAATGAAAGTAGATCTATGTATCCAAGAATATATAGTAAGTTGACTAGCCTGGGTTTATTAGTAAGTTATATACTCATATCAACAGACTTCCTATATACAGATGTATATAAACTAGGCCTAATCTATGTAATCCATCGGAACTGGTATGATCACGTATTGTTCGGGTGTACTGGATAATTGTTTGAATATGGTTTTGTTGGGCACAACATAGTACAGTTACAACCTAAAAACCACTACCACAAGGCTCTTTTTCGATCGGAAAACCGTCATGAAATATTATTTCGGCCGCACCGGACTGAATTTTTTTCATAGTAACAAGATTCTCATTTCATTTTTTATTTGATCAATGAGTGACTAAGTATGAATTACCGATGTATGTTGCCAGAAAAAAGATCACGTTGCTATGATTGACACACCTTGATAATACTCTCTAAAATCTTTCGTATTTTGTAAATAATTTTATTGATCAAATTTTAACCATATAAAACAAAAAGAAACTAAAAGAAAAAGTTTCAAACTTATATTTGTCATCACGATGTATTAGTGTTGCAATGTTGTCGTATTTTAAATAATAAATAGGTTTGAACGAGCTGCGGGCAACATTGGTCACAGAAAATGATACGCTTTTAGTTGTCCAATATACAAATTTTAGGCCATTAGCCAGATTAGCATCATATTATCCTAATTTGTCACTTTACATGCTATTTTATATATGTTGTTTTACAAAATGAGAACAAATATTAATTTTATTAACAGATATCAGTATGAAATAAATTAAATAACAATTTTTCTCGAAGTATGCTGTAACTTACTATTAAAAAGTCACTAAGTATTTCGTTGTGGGAACTGAAAAATTCTAATATTCTCTCAATTAATAATAATAATAATAACACACACAGTTCAGTAATAAATATACACAAGTACAGTAATAAATGTACACAGTACAATATAAACGCCACATAATGTTATCAACTTAGGTTTATGGATGAATAATTGAAAACGTTACGTTACGTTACGTTACGTTTGTTACGCACACAAATCAATGGAATTTGAACACTATGACTGGGTGATAATAAAGTGCGAATTGACTTACCCATAATCTGAATCCTGAGAATTAATATACTGTATAATATATATCCCCAGTACTTTGATGCATCTTATAAAGAAAATTAAATATTAATTTAAATAACTGCAATACCAATTACTGTTTGTGAAACATTAAATTGTTTATTCGCTTCAGTAAACAAAACGGTAAGTAATTGCAGAATGAGATTAAATTACTCAAACGTAGAAATACTGTTTGTTGAATGACTCGAAATATTAATACAATAATGTTGATAATTACAAACGCATTTATATTGAATATTATTGAAATAATAATTTCAAAATTATTTTTTTTCATACATTACATATAGAATATAAACATTTAAAATCCTTTGGATTCTTTCGAGTCTTTTAAAGTCTTTTCATACTGTAATGTCAAATTATTTGTTATTATACTAGTTTGAATTTCATTTGTTCTTCAATAAATAGTTTATTATATAATCAAAATGATCTATATTGAAGAAACACAGATCTTTTTTATACTGATCAAACTTCATCATCTTCGTTATTTGTTACTTCTTATTTGTATGCTCCACCCACGGTTCGTGTTTATTGCAAACAAAATGCAAACAAGTAGGTACGGATTAATTAATTCTAAGAATATTTTTCTCGTTATCAGTCTTAAAGGAGCGCAACTCGGATAGCTTGAAATGAAAACTTCTAAGTATTCATTTATTTTTGTTTTATATAAAATCTTTTATAACTGAGACTAGAAGTTTTAACTTTCTAGTTTCTTGAATTAACATGTACATATTTATTCCTCGTTTTATTAATATGTTGTAATCAGTTTTCGATATAATTCGACATTGAAACAACTACAAATCCCAGGAGATTTTGATTCTTCTTGGACATAAATTCAACGAAA
Organism: Danaus gilippus; assembly: GCA_018231785.1. NCBI lineage: Eukaryota > Metazoa > Arthropoda > Insecta > Lepidoptera > Nymphalidae > Danaus > Danaus gilippus. Next base: position 2,546 of record DVQO01000184.1, read on the forward strand.
TTTAAGACTAAAATAATAATATATCTACGCCTATAAAAATGTAACACGTTTGATTCCTTTGGGTACTAGAAAATGTAAAAGTATTTTTTTTTTCCTATATTATCATTTTTTTATTATAATATTTTTTAAGCAGTGGCTTGTTAATAAATTATAAAACAATATATTTGAGTCTGTCATAATCGTTACAACACAGTACAGTGTAGAATAAGTTGAATGCATTACCATGTTTTATTTTTCACTGTTTATTTATGACTTTAAAACTCTAGATGGTCATTTATATGAATATAAAATAATAATATTATGAAATATACCACCTTTTGTTTCCATTTACTTCCTCCTGACAAGAATAGAATTTCGAAATGGTCGCTTCGGGTAGCGGAGACAAGTAAAGTTAGCTGACACGAACGTAACCACACCTCCGACTATTCTAGAAGCTCCTAATTCACTAACTTACTAAGAACTCTATAGCACTATAGATTCAGATCTAATAATTAACAAGGGAACTAACTACAACGATTCCAACACTTTTGTTGACTTTTGTCGAGTTCCTAATTATATTGATAATGTCTTATGAACAAAATTAAAATAAACAAATGAATTATTAAATAAATTATTTATTGATTTATTCAAAAGAAACTATTATGATATTTTATTTTCTGGATCACCTAGCAATGAACATAAACCTCTATGAGTTCCAATATCACATTGTGTTCCAGATGGGCAGTTGCTGCACGTAGGGCCAGGTTCGTATATGGGAAATCCGTCGATATTACCAGCGGGTCCGTAGTTACAGAATGTGTAAGCTATAATTCTGGGCTCTCTACGTTTATTGTCTGTTTCGTCGGCCATGCCACGATGTATTGGAGAGCCCCGACTACTTTTTGGTGTCATATCGAAATTTTCAAACGGTTTCTGCTTCGCCGTGGACATGTAATTAGTTCGAAGAAGTAAATTTTCACTGGTCGTAGATCGTGTTACATTTGCCTGACTGCTAACAGCTTTCGGGGTTCGCCTCTTACGGAAGAGTATACAGGAGCGCTGTTTCGCTGTACACAATGCTTGCGAGCAGCCTATTCTCCAAGTCGACGCCCAAGCGGCTGCTGAATACCAGTGTGCGTTACATCCTCCCGAGCCACTACAGTTACTGGGTCTGAACGACCAAACATATTCCGGTGATAAAATTCTCGACCCAGAAAACCAGGCTCCAACAGCATCAGCCAGGATCTGTGCTTCAGTCACCCTCGGTGATACTGGTCGGACATCCATGTTTTGTAGCACATTAAAACGTAATGTGTTTCTGCACTCATCATGTCTTTTTTGGCATTGACGAGCCCAAACTTCGGCCATTTCTTCCAGCTCGTAATCCCAATACAATTTTCGCATGTTAGCCGCCGGTGGCTGCCCTGCTTCCATGCCTGTCGCTATGTTATCACGATGTCGGTTATGCAGAAGTAAAATTTGATATTTCATCCAAGTCGTCATTCCCGAAGCAAACAAACGAGGACTCTGCTTATTTTTCGCTGCACACAATGTATGCTGATTTTTTAAGGAACAGTCCGGATGTTTGCAATAGTCGAATATATCTTCACTCTTATTTTTAATAGCTAAGACGCGCGTGAACAAGTATAATGTGTAAATGTAGTATATAAATAACATCGTTAAATAAAATATAAAGCTCTAGATAGCTTTCAACAAAATGAAACGTTACACAAACGTCAAATATACCTATACAGAGAATAAACTGAATAGGAATATATACTGTTTGACATAAAACCACAACGTGGATGTCCTACAAAATGCAGGAAACTTCTACTCACATATGTCCAAAAAGGTTAGCTTACAGCTTATCTAGAATACTTTTTTAAATCACGATTTATTATAAAACAACTAAACAACCATATTTTTAAAACTTTAATATATAAACAAAATTACTCTCTACAAATCTCAGTTATAATTTTTTATATAAACCAACTAAAAATAAGAACTAAGCACGAAAATTCCGTGCTCCCAAAATAAAGTCACGTTTAATAAAAAAGCACACGTCGCGTAAACAGCATTAACATTTTGATTGCATAAATTTAAAAATGTTCGCAAAATATTTGTACTTTATAATAACTAAATAACAAAGTCAACATTTATACTTTATTTATTAATATTATAAATTTCTCTCGCAAAATTAACTTTCATATTGAAATGTATTTACACTCTCCGAGGACGTTCTGCTTTAAAATAAATAAACTTTTTAAATGAGCCACATATTCGAAAAGAGACAGTCAATACATTTAGAAAATTGTTTATGTCCTATGGTACCTGATGGAGTAGTCAATAATTTATATTATCTTTAAAATAAGAATCACTCTACAGTTAGTAATTTAACTAATAAATAGTTAAAGACATGTTTTGAACAATGGAATAGTTTCTATACATAATAAAGTAAAATTTCGATAGAAGAAAGAACCTAAGTACTTATAATAGACTCTTCTATCCATTATTCCTTAAATAATATTTACTTTAAGTTAATATAAAAAAATCCCTACAGTTAAAACCGAATTACGTACTCGTCCAATTTATCTTACGTCACTCGAATTACGTTTAACTTGTGACGTAATTCTCAATTGAATATGACAGTATCCAAAACATAATGGACCACTAAGTATTCTTATAAATTATAAAACTTTAAAGATTTATTAAACGTAATTGTGTACATACATATAACCTCGGATTTTATTCAGTCTTTTTGTTCATATTGTATTTTCTTCTTTTTCGGTCGACACTAAGCCGCCTCGCTGATAATTTTTGCATACCTATCGCATCTCGCATTAATGTCAAAGAGTCAAATTTCTTATTTAATTATATTTTCAATGTATACTACGATTGTTCTACAATATTTTTTTTATCAGGGACTTAAATAACTATTGTTCTCTGTTTCCATTTCAATAGCTTGGCAGCGACCAAAAATCCATATCGTTCATTTGATTATTCCACATAACATGAAGCGTCAATTGAATTCGCACCTGTCCAATGTTTTCGGTAAAAAAACATATATGTCTTTGAATTTTATACGTCAACAATATGACATTCCCTGTATATATTCTTAGAATAAAAGATTTTATAACAATTATTACATTATATAATTATTTTTAAAGTTTTGTTTAAGTTTTATATGTCCTTATTATAATATATCAACGAAAAGTATATAAAATGTCCTACAAATTAGCGCAAATGGCCCTACGTAGTTTGACAATGGCCATGATGATACTAGCATTCTTTTTTAATTCTGAAGATATGGATGAGTTGACAATAGATCTTTTTACAAGGCTGGGTGTATCTGGAAGCTATTCAATAATAATTCTCGGTCTGCTTATTGAATCTGGGCTGCAGTTGAAATCAGACAAGTTAGTGGAAGCAACATTTCTGATATCAGGTATCGCACTGAGTTTGCTAAGTGCAACATTTTCCTTCATTAACTTCTATGCAGACGAAGGTTTCAAACAAGGCAAGTCGGTAAACAGTGGCATAGTAACAATACTGGCAACAATAATACTAATTGTTGATTTCATACTTTTGTTAATACATTGATTTTTACATATGAAATACTTTTTTTTTGTAGTTTTAAATAAATCGTGTTAAAAGACGTGAACGGCAGAGGTGTGTGGGTTATAAATTTATATATATGTGAAAAGTGAATACCTAGGGAAAGTAATTGTATCTCTTTTGTTTTGTGGCAAAACAAAAGAGATACAAATTTGTCAAAAAAATATTGGATACGAATGTAACAGTTTTTAAAGCTAAATATTTATATTCAAATCAAATATTTCTTAAAGGTAATGCATAAAATCATATAATAACATTATAATACCTTTCAATCAATATAATATTTTACGGTGAGTTACCAAAACGTGTGCAAGAGACGCAGCCATTAAAGACTTCTTCACGCTGCGCCGATCTTCTGTGAGACGGTGGTACTACTCCTAGCCAGCTTATGTTCAAATTGTTACTTACCCAGCTAGGCCTTACTATACGCAATTTTTTACCTATTTAAAACATAAGTATAGTTTCCAACCTAGTTACACTAGCCTTTTTTATAATAACAATCATTTTTTATTTTCTTTATTAAAAAGCCCACTTTGTTGGTAGTTGTATTTTACATTCAAGATGAGCTGAAACAGTAAACAAGTTTCAAAAAATAAATACGCAAATAAAAACACACAAACCACGCTGTGGTCTCCAACTGCTTTCGTTTAGTCTTTTTTTTTTCATTCCGTGTCATCCTTACATAGAATTGCACTTCTGAAATCATTTTTTGCAGCGGGGCAGGTGTTTAATAAAAAACCGTGATTATCACAGTAACTGTGATGAAAGTATAGGAAGAATGTTAGTAATGTAGCTAAAAACGATAAAGTCTATACAGATGAAATATATAACCTATTTCTTTCTAAAACTCCTTTGATAATATCTTTTTATATAAGAAGTTAGTAATACCACTGAGTTATAAGCTTTACATACTGTATCCGATTAAAAAAAAAATAACATTAATTATATATTTTAACTTCAATTATTACGTTTGAAATAAATGTATTTACTTGTTTTAATTATACAAAATTTCAGTGCAATATAAGAGGATTGAAAATAATATTCTTTGAATTTCAGTCTTTTAATAATTTGTATTGCGGTTGTTACAGGAATTATTTAATATTATTTCATTATAAATGTACATATACATATATATATAATATGAAACCGAGAAAAAAATCTTTACTTATTGACGTCTTTGAATGGACTATGGACCATCAATCGTTAAAAATACTCCTAGTCAAACATATAACTACAAATTTTGTTTTTTCGACTAGTTTTGCATTTTTATTATGAATTCTCAATCAGGGATAGCATCCACGGGCTGGCGGGCGAGTAATTTAGTTATCGGCAAACTGAAATTGTTTCAGGGATTAAAAAACATGAATAACTAAATGGCATGCAAAACAATTCATAAACAGAATCGAGAATGGATTAAAAACGTTTCATCGGGATTGCACTGCCGGAAAATGTTTTATGAAATAAACAAAAAAATAATCCCCTCTTCATAAAAATATTACTCTACTATTTCTATCACAGGATTTATAAAATGTTTTTCCCGAAAATTGCTTTTACATTCTATATCCGTAGGAATCAAACGGAATATACAGTTCTGCGAATTCGTTATTGCAACCGCTGAGTTGTTTCATACTAAAGCTTACAACAAATAAACGGCTTAACAGAGATTAAAACGTTTCACGCTAAATTATATAACAACCACTTAGTTTTAGAACATTTTAGTTGTTTTCAACAAACTAAGTTCTAATGTTTTGTGCTCGCGTTACAAACTTTTCCCCCGAACGACATAATCGCACTCATTCGAGACTTTGATACACCAAAATACACCTATAATTCTGGACTGTCTGCAAAGTTACTGAATTTAACAACATTGATAGACAAACCAGGAATAAACCAAGTATATGCAATCTGTATGAAATTATTTAGATCAAGAAGTAGACATATTTTGAACTACAAATAATTTAAAAATATGTATGCGTTTTACCAACGATATATACTTCTTAAAGAATTCGTAAGCTGCTAGTGTTGAATAATAAAAATTAATTATTATTGCAATAATATAGTTGGCAAAATACAGTAATATTAAAATAAGGAAGTGACTAAGAATACCAACAATAGCGGCTATATATTTTTGCTCTCCCATGTTCGTAGTTTTGAATTAAATATTAACATAACTTTATAGTTTCATTAATATAATACCTTCAATAGAAAATAAATAAATGTCTCCCATCAACCATTATTAAAAATGTCACTGTTTCACACAAGAAAAAAATAGCAAATTCTGAATAATCTAATTTATCGAACCACCTCAAACATCTTCATTGCATTGCAGGTACCCAGAATGGCTGGAAAAATTCTTGTAACCATATACATATGACATTGCAACTATTTAATATTGAATCTTCGAGAAATCTGAATTCTTCAAACAGCATAAATTCAAAAATAATCATTAAATGCATTAATCAGTGTAAATACCCTTATAAAGTACATATGACTCGGAAAAATCACATTGGTACTTGCCATAAAAATATTGGAAGATAATTATTAAAATTATTTACCTATAACCAGAAAGTATTAAACAAAGAACATTCCTAGCTAGCTAGTTGTATCTCTGTAAACTATTGGTAATAACTGCTTTCAAGAAAATATGCTTACAGAATTCTTGAAATTGTAATTCTGTTGGGAGTTTACGCCAGGAATCTAGGAATTTTTTGTGCTTCGCTATAAATTAACATTTAATTTTAAATTAAAATATTAATGTTTAATTGGACTTGAGGAAATACTCTGGAAGTTCTCCAGATAGTCCTACTTTTAGGTAATTTATAGAAAATTGACATTAAGCTGCTAAAACTATTTAAAATAAATTAGAAAGAGCATTTTCAAACGATGTCAAATGTCATCTCATTAAAAGAGACATCATTATTTTATCCAAAAATGGTACTGTAAGTAAGAAACTTATATTTTTTTCGTCGCCATCGAAAAATAGAGATTTCAACAAATAGAAAACATGCCAAATTTTTGAAAAAAGCTGATATTTTGAAGGGTGATTTTTCGATTGAGAATGAGGCTGATTTTTCGGTATTTATTCAATATAAGCTGAAAAAATAACTATTTCTAATCAAATAAATTACAGTGCATTTGGAACATCAAAAAAAAATTACACTAAATTTCGTGACAAAAAATTGTTTTTTGGAAGAGATAAAAATAAAAAACCAAAAACTTGGTTTTTCAAATTTTTCACATAAAAATTGAGGTAATTTGAAAAAATATTAAAACAAAAGTTTTAGATCATTTTATTACCTACAACTTTGTCATATAACTTTTTCCGTTGGACTTTAGGTTTTGTCGGAAATCGAGAAAACCCATTTTTTACCCTTAAATACCCACCCCCATACCCTTCTCGACCTCAGATCACCCGTAAATTATTTTTCCTTAAATTTTTGTAATATTCCCCTCCTTTTCTAATTGGTTTCATTCAACCATAATTTATTTTCACTTTTCATTAATTTTAAATGCTTCTGCACGGGCCTCCAACGCATATAAAATTATATACGATACCTTCATCAAAAATGTATTTTTTTCCTATCTGTCTCTTTGTTCATACTGTTTAAATCACTAAAGCGGTTGTTCTAAAATTGTAATTGCTCAAGATATAACTTAAGCTACTTTTAATGGTTTTCAAAAAGAAGGGAATTCTTAACAAGAAATAACTATAATAAATTAAAAAATCTTCAAATTAATTCATAAACATAGCATTGTATTTCCTGAAATTAAAGAGTTTACTGCACCGAGTGTCAGGCTGCATCAATAGGAAAACGGCGTCTTACAGCCTATTTACAAGTAACGCCATCTATTGGTTAGAACTAGATTTACCTTACTCTTGTTGGTACACATGCATTTTACCAATTTAGTATTTATAATTGTCTTTAATCTGAAACAACAAAATATTACTGTAAATAATTTTACTGTAAACTGTATAATAATTTTAATTACGTCAAATAAGACATATTTATTATATTTCGATGATTGAGTTGTATTTCTAATACGTGTGACTTCTGTTTTTCTCCTAAAATCTAAAAATGGTAGGTATACTTAAGTTTTGTAGTCAGTAACTAAAGGAAGCTTCAGCTTTGTTTGCAAATTATAATTCGTTTTCTTTTAAAAATATATAGGTATTAAATAACTATATATATTCTTTATAGTAATTTATACAATCAATCTTCAATTGTTAAATAATAATTATTGTGTGAATAAAAATATGGCATTTATTACTATTAACGACATCTGTTGAAAACACATAGTCTTTAGTGTAGCTTTATTCCTTCTAAAAGGAAAGAAAACTGTTAAAACGAGGCAGACAGTGATTCCGGCTTGCAAAAATAGATAGCAGCTGTGATCTTATTTTGCAAGTTGTTGTATGTTTGTGAACTTTTTGATTCTGAATTCCAAGTAAAACTTTTATCATTGAGTCTAAAAAAATATCAGTTCACGACACATGTATCTTTTCATTTTCACAATGAAAAGAAAGTGACATAATATTATGAAAAATTAGGTCCAATTGCGAAATGTGTAAAACAATTATTGAATTAAAAAATAATCTTAATGAAAAACCAACTCAACATTTATCGAAATTGGAATTGCATGACTAAAGGTTTAAACTACCAATTTAGTGAGTTAACGAGAGTGCTAAGTGTGTATGTACTTGCAATTACTTCTATCAATTGAACGATCAAGTCAAACGCGTATTGCCAACACCATATGAAATTATAGACAACTTTTAAAGCTGAAAAAAAGGCTAAGATTGGCAAATTGCAAAAGAAATCGTATTTGACAACGAAACTGCGAGTCCTCACACATTATAAAACCTAAGAATTACGAAATTCTTTGAGCTTGGTTGGGTAATGGCTTGACCTCCTACCCGGTTTTGCAAAGATTATTATTTATTCTTAAGGTTAATCAGTTTATAATAATAGAATAACCTCTTTGAAAACGCTAACTTTAAATTTTTACTCCTAAAACTATTTTTGCTTCGATAACTGTAATCTGTTTACCCACCACTTTGATGTGATTTAGTCCACTATAAATTATATACTTATTTAATATTTAAAGAACCAAAATGTCTACAGGTATAAATCAAATTTAGTATTGAGTACCGATTTTAGTAATGTGTTATTACTGGTTGTCTTTGATGTATTTGTATATTGATTTAGAATCCACATTACTGTACAGTGAAATCATGGCAATAATGAGCATCAATGTTTCAATACTTTAGAAATTATTACGAAGATGATAAAAACGAAACAACTGCCTAAATGACTAATTTTACTCTTGACTAATTTCTATTCAGTACAGAAATTCTGAAAAATATAATTTATATGTTGCATTTTTATTCTTGCATTCCAAAATATTAATATAAATATTACTTAAATAAATTGTAATATACCTTCATTGTAGTTTTGTGCATTAAAAGATAAAATTATATAGATGTTCAACAAATATTTAGCAAAAAACAATCAGAATGTAGCATATACAATATTCAAGTACGTTTCTATCTTTACAATGTAATGACTTGTGTCATTTTGGAATTGGGAATAGAAACGTCAACGATAGAACGTCAAATAAGATATTTAATATTTGAGAGGCGTACCGTGTACTGTCTAGGGGAGTAGGACTTACGATTGTGTCTCGATCTTAAAGTAACGACCTTACGTATTGCTATGTATAATACGTGTTGCTGTTTTTATTGACTCTAGAACCATTGATCTAATTTTGTCGTCATAGTTTACACCTTATTTTTGTGTTTTCAAACAGACTTAATTGTCTACATCACTATTTACACTAACAGGTTTATTAAAAAGCTTTTTAAGAATAAAAATGAGTTTACATAAAGCCAGGTAAGTTTATATGATATTAATATTTTAGAAATCAAATATTACACGTAAGTAAAGTAACTGTAAAATATAAGATCTTAAATTTTGCTTATTTACTCACTTTTGTAAGGAAAGTTTTGTGATTTTTTTGTATAACATAAATTATGTACGTATTAATTTTTGCAAATATACAGTAATGAGATTATGGAGCTGCCTTATCTATTTGTAAATAACATATCAGAGGAAATAATAATTTTAATATATGTTACTGGATATGCAAATTATTTAAAAAACAAGTTTATGTATCCACAATCAAAACTCTCAAAGTTGTTTCTAATTAGTTTGTTTTCCTTTAGTATATGTTAATTGTCAAGGCTACATGTTATTTTGTTTTATAAATGTTAAAATGCTATTATAGACTAGTCATAAATGCAATCAGTGTTTAAAACAACAATACTTTTGTAGGATTAAATTATTTGAGGGGATTCTAGAAAAAGATGTCATTGACATTGGACAGCTTCAAAAACTGGCTTTTAATGGTAATAATTTTCTATATAATTTATACATATTTAATATGGATAAAAAACTAGAATATTTTTTATGAATATGTATATGAAATCAGTGTGAATATTTTGTTATAAAAGGTGTACCGGAAGAAAAGGGTCTACGTTCACTGGTTTGGAAAATACTTCTTCATTATATTCCCACTGAAAAAAGTTCATGGGACACAACACTACACAAGAAAAGACAACTGTATCAACAGTTTATTGGTAAATAAAATTATTTGTTGTATTATCCAGTACAGAATCTATAGGTAATAGAGCCTAGCTATGGCCAAGTAACTATACATCAAACATGGGCTGGCTCGGCCGGGGAAGTATCACCATCTCACAGAAAATCAGTGACATTGCATAGTTACTACTGACTGTATTTCATCCAATGAGTGAAAAAGCCGTTTGCTCTTTCCCTGTTCCCAACCATTCCTGCCAGTTAATTTTTCGCTCCCCACCCTTTTCCTCAAAAACTAAGGTTGGCAACAGAGATGTTGCTGACGTCCATGGGTGACAGTGACTACTACCCATCAAGTAGGCCATCTGGTTGTTTCCCACCTTTCACATAAAAAAAAAAAACAAACTAACTAAAGGATCAAGCAACTATAATTGTTTTAATGCTATGCCTGAACTATACTGATTTTAAATATGCTTCAAAAGAAAAAAAAAAGTTTTGCTTAGCAATAGATTTTCTTCACTTTAATGCTTTATTGTGTTATGATTTACAGATGAAATAATAGTATCACCAGGTGGACCCACCGATCATCCACTGAACATGAGTCCAGATAGCTCTTGGAGCACTTACTTCAAAGACAATGAGGTCCTCTTGCAAATTGATAAGGATGTGAGAAGATTGTGCCCAGATATATCATTTTTCCAATCGGCTACCGAATTTCCTTGTTCGGAAGTAAGTTTCGGTATTCAGTTAAAGTATAAAAAATTTGTCAAATATTAGTCAAACGCTACATATTTCGCCTAATAAATATATATATACATATATGTTTTAATTTTATAGATAGTTAATAGCAATGGTGTCAAACGTCTTCACAAGAGAGTTGAGCAATCTGTTCTGAAGTATTCTACATTGGAGAGAAGAGGCCTGGGTGTTGCTAAGGTATGATACACATACATAAATATTGTCTTTTAAATCCTTATACAAAAAGTAATTTAATTAATTTAATTTTCCAGCTAAGCAATGAGATAAGACGTACAGATATATCAAGCGGTGACTACACTCCTCTTAATGAAGGCTGTGAAGCTCATTGGGAGGTGGTTGAACGGATGTTGTTTCTCTATGCCAAGCTGAATCCCGGCCAGGGCTATGTTCAAGGCATGAATGAAATCATTGGACCAATTTACCACACATTCGCCTGTGATGCCAACATGGAGTTTAGAAGTAAGTTATATATATATATATTTATAATTCCATACTTTACAATAATTATATATTAGTATGTCTTAGAGCTAGTTGCTTTTCAACCTTATACAAAATATTAATTCTATGTGCTGATATTTACAGGTTTAAGCGAACAAATAATATTGAAGTAAGATGTATTACAATCATGAATTAAGTTATAATTGAGTGATTCAAAATAAAACGATTTTATTACTTGGTAAACCTATGTCTAAGCAAAGTGATTGATACTTCTTAGAAAATTGTAATGATAAGTAGATTGTTAACAATGCGATTTATATATAAGTAGATATTGTAGTATTTATAATGAATTTTGTCTGAATGTATCTTTGTGATAAACTTTAAAACCACTGAAACTAAAATGGACACATTATGACATAAGAAATATACTATGATTATGTGATTTTGTGTAATTATAAACATTATTTGACATAATAATACCCTCACAGATGCATGGTGACATACTATGTTCAAAAGCAGACCACAACTAATGCTTAGCAAAAAACTATTAATGTTTTAGTACAATTAGTTTAACATTAATATTATTTACTAATATTTCAGAATATGCTGAATCAGACTGCTTTTTCTGCTTCACAAACCTGATGTCAGAGATACGGGATTTCTTCATACGGACCCTGGATGAGACTGAGAGCGGTATCAACTATATGATGGGCAAGCTGAGTGACTGTTTGAAGAAACAGGACAGGGCTGTGTGGGACCGGCTTAAGAAACAGGAGCTGAGACCACAGTACTACAGCTTTAGGTATATCTTGTAATACATTTGATATACAGATATAATTGTACTAAGAGACTTGGGCCTGTCAGAACTCACTTCAATTCATTCTTGGAACATACTTCAAGGCAGCCGTAGTAGGTTCTTTTCAAATTTGGTTAGGTAGAGAGAGGAGCTTGGATGGTGGGGGAGAGCGTTTACAGAGCGTTAGATGAGGGCCCCTTAAACCTAAACCCGGGCTGCAAGTCCCAGGCACTGCTGAAGCTCCTCTCCCTGCAACAATGGACCTAGCACCCGCACGGTGAATCCATAGAATGATGAGGGGTTTCGTCTTAGGTATCTAAATTAAATATTTTGCTAGTCAGATATACAATATAGATATAGCCAGCTCAAAGAATACACTGACCATCAGTCCTTTCTTAAAGATATATATGTATATGTATATGTATATGTGTAAATAGCCTTTTAAAATCTGTGGTTTGTTAACAAACTACCATTTAATCTTCTGATACTCAATATATCTTGTTTGTAATATAAATATAATGTTTCTACTAAGAATAGAATAGTGTAGAATAAAAATGTTAAGCATAGAGTTTGAATTAATTGTTATAAAATATGGATATTCACTTTTTATTTCGTTTGTCTCAGACATAGCGTCTGTTAAAATATTAAGATAATTAATCCGATTAATAATTGTCATGTAAATTACAAAAATATATTATGTTGAAATGAATGAACATTTATAAATATTTTTAAGGGAAATATTTTAACATTTAAAATATTGAACACAATAATTGATAATATTATGTTCACAGTCATTTGTATTTATTTAATGAACTACTTTGTTCAACATACGAGAATCCTATTGTTACTTTCAAGAGCATTAAACGATGTGAAAAGAATTTTTAGATTTTATATAATTGATGCATAGGGTCAGTGTAAGTTGGTTGATTGTGAATTTTCTGAGTTAAACCAGATAGAGATGATATATTAATATTTTTTTTCAAGATGGCTGACGCTGCTGTTGTCACAAGAGTTTTCTTTACCAGATGTCGAGAGGATCTGGGATTCTTTGTTTGCGGATGCGAGGAGATTTGATTTTCTTATATTTATTTGCTGTGCCATGATTTTGTAAGTATATAACATATGAACTAAATTTTACAGTACAGATAATAATATATATTATTGATTTGTTTTTATAAGCAATCTCAAAAATGCTTAATTAGGTTCGATTATTTCAATAAAACCTTCATTGTTAATAAACAAATAAATTATATCACAATTATATAAAATTAACAAAAATGGCGATAAAATAACAAATATCAAAGCAATAATTGTCCATCTAAATATTTGAACAATATTCACAAAGATATTTCAAGAAATTATTCGTAATAAAAATTTTCCTTACATTTAAATAGTAAAATCCTAATATATATTTCCAGACTGGTCCGAGACAACATTCTCAACGGTGACTTCGCTTCTAACGTCAAATTGCTTCAGAACTTTCCACCTATGGACGTAACTTTAATACTTAATAAGGCTCTCGAGATATCTTATACGTAATTGATGCCAACCATACAAAGACTGTTATGTTGTCTTGGTCTATGCAATGCTAAAAGCACACTATACATTACTTATACAATGGGATTTGTATGATTTATGGCTTTCATGACGTCACATTAAGAATATTGTATAACCCATATCGTCGGGGATAGTGCGAAAACCGTGTAACTACCATTGGGTAATTCCGAGTATATTTATTGGAAGCAGATTATCAGAAGAAAGTTTGAGCTGAAATATTTTATAAATTAACGACTTTTAAGGTAATTTTTTCGCAATTTTTAATTATTTTGTGTTCTTTTATTACTTATGTAGTACGCGGATTCACATTATCCCCGACGATATATTATGTTGTAAAATATTTTAAGTAATTCTGTCCCGTTCGGTTACCATTTTGTTGCCAATATAATAGAATTGATAGTAATGGAATGAAATACTGATTTTTTTTTTATTTTTTAAGTATATTTTTAATTATTTTTGTAAGCATTTTATTGATTTTACATTTTATGAACATTAGGATTTATTTTGTTGTTTTAATGAAGTGTATTTTCCACATTTATATATTTTTTATTGTGTGTGACGGTATGTGTGTGTACAAATTACCGATTCGTAAAATAAGTAATCTTCTAGGTATTTTTAATATAAATTTGTACCGTTTCCAAATATCCCGACTGATTTTGACTTCAAAACTTTAGTGATCTATATAGGACCTAATTAGAATATGTAATTTTTTTCTATTAAAATTTCACGAATGTACCATTTAGGATACAATATATAGTTACTAAGCCCATATTAAATTTCATTTTTATGTGGTCTACTGAATATAGAGAGAAATTAGAAAATAAGACGTTATTTTATTGTCAATATGTTCTATTATAATTCTTATGAAATTAATTATTTGAAATAAAATGATTATGTCCAAGAATTTTTTTCTATATATATCTTTATTTATTGATATTTCTTTTTAATCAATTGAATACTTTTTTTAATTTTTATACTTAAACTTTTCAATTTATTGTGTTGAAATACTTGTATTGTAGTATATTTACGTTTTCAAGTATATTTATTTGAATCTTATATATAAAACTTTTAAAAAATATTTTTTTATAACAAGTGTTATATGATAAATGATCTTTGTATAATAAAAATAAAATATCAAAGTGTTGTGTGGTATTATTATTAAACCTTTTTTATAAGTCTTGGCACAATGTTTATTGACTCATGCCTCGCATGGTATATAAAAACTTTATTCTTATTTGGTATTGGATGAACATACAATCCGGTGAAATAAAAAAATGCTAAAAATTGCAATATCATTGTTTAACTAAACTTTCAACTTCGTATGCTTATGTAACGTGTTAAAATCAATGAGTCAAGGAAAATTCTAATCGACTTTTAATCTTAAAGAGTATGATTTATGACCGAATTTCCATCGCTCGGGCTCCGATAATAAAGAAACTTGTTCTCGTAAAAAACGGTGCCTTATATGTATTAATAGTTCCAATCTCGCAGTTATGTTGAAGAATTTCTTTACAGTTTCTATACATTTTTGCTAATTTAAACCGTATTATAACGAATGAACGGATATTATTTAAAAAAAATATAAAATTTAATTACGTCATGACCGAGAAAATATTTGACAACTAATCCAGATTCGAAATTTAAATGTTATCGAATAGAGGTATCAAAAATAAGATATTTCTTAACGCTCGATAAACTTATTATATAATGTATGCGAAATTGCAACACGTTTTACCTCACTCAGATAACTCATAAAGGCAGGCACTGTCGAGCGTTGTTCTGCTTTCATTTGACCATGAACTAGAAGCGAGACAGTTACGTAATACATCTTTTATAACTCACATGCTGTTTTCACGAAATCGACTTAATACAATATATTTATGTATTTTGTTGATTTTTTTTCATAGATATGTATATAACAGTATTCATAATGTCAATACTTTTTTTATTTGTGTAGATTACATAACATTTATGACATTAAAATATCTCGAGATAAAATAAATATTTATTAAATAAAAAAATCGATTATGCATTTAAAAATTTAATATAAATAATTACAATGTAATCGATTTGTACATATTCATTGATTGATAATATAATAGAAAGTAAATATTTTATACAAATATAATGTCCATTTTAAAATTTAGTTTTCTATTACAATACTAATCGTTTTTAAAATATTGGAAACAATAATAATATACTTAAATTTAGTTATTAATGTCGTTAAATAAAAAAAAAATTGAACTATACATTCGAATGGAGAAAACTTTAAGCGTTTACAAAGCAATATGGTTCCCTAATGACAGTATTTTATTATAAAATAAAGAACATTATCAAGGAACATATTTTAAACGCATATTTATGTGATATGCTTATTGAAGCACACACGTTGGTTTAGCCAAGGAAGCTTCGGGAGTCGGCTCATGTCTTAAGCTATTTAGTGTTTAATATATAGTGCTGTTTCATTTAATACATATGGCCATTTTGAGAAACAACGATATACTCAACTATCGGATAACTTGGATGGGAATGGAAAAGTAACTGATCAATTGAAGTTTTTCTCATGCGATTTGGTGAGGTTGATTAGTAATTGTGGCTTCCATTTTGTATTAAGTATAAAGAATCTATAATTATGTATAGATGGTTATAATGAAAGTAGGAATTAACTGGTAAGTAAATAGCAAAAATACAGCACCAATATTTTAATCTGATAGTAGGTAATGAAGTTGAACACAATGTCCTTACTCCAAAAGTATGTTTCACTTGAATATGCACTTAGTATGATGCAAAAATAATAATACTAAAATAAAAAATAACATTAACAAACATTACACTAAACACTCTTAATTAAAATATTATTCAAAGAAAAAGAATTTCTAATAAATCATAATAATCTCCTATCGGATATAAAAATTATACCAATCAGGTAAATGAAAAATATATTATTAGCACTTGATATTTTTTTAATATAAGAATTTTGTTATTATATATATATACATATAATTATACAAATAAGTAGCATAAGATGTTAATAAATACATGTATGTATAATGATACCTTGTTTGAGATTGTGAACAGCCGACAATGTACATATAACTATTATGTATAAAGCTGTGTATATGCCAGTGTTACAGAATTCAATGTTTTAGTAAGACTATCCCATCTAACAACTAGTGCTGTCATCAATATGTAAGTGCCGGAATTGGATTCATATGAAAATTTTACACCATTTTACACATAAAAGCACTATCGGCGTACAGAAATTAAATCACCCTAAAAGCCTACAAGCTGCCACTCGTTTCACAATCAGATGGTTTTACTATCACAACACGGATGCATTCAATATTATATGCATTCCTTGTCAACGCCTCTTATAATCTAGATTACAAAATCTATATATTGAAAGTCAAAATAATTTATTTTCATTATTATAACCATTAATAACAAATAACTGAATAATTATAAAAAAAAAGATTGTCTTAAACATTACCATTCTATTAACCTATCTACTTAAGGAGACTTCCACTTGTATGTGAAGCTTGATTTTTTTTTCACATTTTTCTCTCTTCTCTTTAATTAAATTCTTTTCTTATCATTCATATGGGTCTCTATCTATTCATAAGTATGTATGACATGCCGTTTAAATCTACTATAGCACTATTGTTACAATTCACTAACAAGATTTGTAAAATAATTTGAACATTTCTATGAACTATGTTATTTTTTTGTCGTGAAAAAAATAACAGTAGAAATCGTAGAGGATTGAAAACAATTATAATTTTGTTAGACTTACAAGCACCCTAATTGGCAACATGTTATTTATGTGAACTATAGAGATACAATGGAGATGCAGAGTTGTATTGTAATATATTTACATATAATAAATATTATAAGTGGACGCAAGCAAGTAGCTACAGAATGGGGCTACTATGTTTTAATAAGTTATTATTATGGGTTACTCTCAAATACTATGGAGGTTTCCGGCTAAGTTTATTGTTAAACAGTCTTAATTCCAACACCATATGTTCCTATACTTACAGACATTGTAGAACCAAATAAACGAGATCATTTCTGCTCTTATCATGTTAGACCCTTCATAACAAATGACAGTATCCCAGGAAATGTTTGTCATAATCTATAAGCACATAAATATCTACTGTAATTCTTCATAGTAAGAGATTATAATACTTCTATTATTTTTTTTTCATTTCAATAAATAAATATATAAAAATATACATTTAAATTATACAAAACAGGTTTAACTTACAAACAGTATTAAAATAAATTACTAGTGTTTCTTTTTTAAAAATTTCTTCTAAATAATGATATTATACTCCCTTTGGGTTAAAAATGATAAGTAAAATTTTTGTATGGTGTATAGTAAGAAATTGGGATTTGTTTTTAAGTAAATAACATTTGTTTTTTTAAATCTATCATATGTATACATATCCGTCGCAGCTCTTTAGAATTGTTACTGAAGTATTATTTTTCTGAGATTCTCTTAACATAATAAGCATGGCTCATAAATTTAATCGAATACTGTACGGGCTCCTGTTACTTGCGAAACAAAATTACGTTTTTCTTTATATATTCTAAAACATTACATTTTACCTCACCGGACTAGTCGAACGACAAACTTTACATGCTAAATAGAATTACATAAATATAAAAAAAAAAACTTATAAAACAAAAGTCATAACAGTAAAAAAACAAAGAAAGTTACATCTTAAAGCAACCTCGAATCAAATACTATTTAAATAGAACGAAAAGTATATAAAGATCCGATGTACGCCAAATAGCACAATAGGTTGCTGTGAAATATGTTAATGAACACATCACTATGAAAGATATAATGATGGGTGATAGCTTGTGTTCAATGATTGGTTTATTGTATGACGCAGCATTGGCACTTCTGTTTCTTCTTGATGGTCACGTGTTCCGGCTGCTGCGGCTCCTGGGGTTGGGTGCGCTGGATCTCCACCTGGCCAGCTCTCACCTCACCGGCTGTTCCATTCTTGGTGCCGTTAGCTGACTTGGGAGTGCTCTGGACAGGGCTGGACACCTTCGTCTGTGGCGACGACGGCGGACTGGCCTAGGAAAGCAGATTATTAACAATAAATATCTTAAAATAAACAAATATGTATATTGTTTGGACGAAGTGTATATTGTAAAATGAATTTTAATGTTATAGTAGGTAATTGATAATAATTTCAGTTCTACCCCACCCAGCTAGTTCAAATAAGTTCTGATCGGACATTAATGTTCCCCCACCCAAATTGAATTCAAGCAATTGATGTACATATAATGTTTCCTAATAATGTATGTAATTTACATTGACATTGTTTGCCTGGACTTTTTCCTCCTTGTCATCACAGATGGGCGTCTGGTTTCCGAGTGGTGGCGGCGTGGGCGTGATCGGCTTGCCGCCTTTGATCAGCGAAACTATCTCATCAGCTTCACGGCTGAGATCACCGTCGGGGCGGAACGGGTTATCCCAGCCGCTTTCAGTACTGGAATATATATTATAACCATTATATCCTGAGCTCACAAAATCGCCCGCACATCCGGGATGTTCGGTTTAATGAGACAATGTCAATTTTACTTTAATCCTCCTCACGTAAGTGCGGAAGTACATCACTGTGACACTCGGGAATATATATTTATATATACTAATATAATAAGTAAATATTCGTATATAAACATAAATCAGACAGTGTGATGCCATCAGATAGTGTGATAAGATTCAAATCAATCCATTCAATGATGGACATGGGTATTGTGTTGTGTACAAGGCCGCTGTTTGTATGCAATAATTATCTAACATTAGAAATGATATCACTAGCCACTGGGTTGGTTATCAATGGCATGTGTTGTCATCGCACACAGAACATACACAGGTTGCTAGGTTTTGCAATACTTTGTCCGGACACATAGATTTAAACATGTCATATGAAAATATATTACCTACAAAGTACTACACAGTTTTGGCAATTTTTTTCATAATAATGTTAATTGAGGCTGGTATTAATTTTTTTGTATAAAATTCACTTTATGAACAAGATTTTTGCTTAAAAATGACATATAAGAAACTATGTGATTATATAATTTCATGATAATATATTTGAATATTGTATATATAAAAATAGAAACTAGTTTTCTAATATCATTAACAGAAAATTATAAATTACTTTCAATCAAAACATTATCTATTCAAGTCATCATGTACACCACTGCATGTAGTTTTGTAAAACAACTCTGTGATATTTATTTGAAATTAAATAGCTTTTATTTTTACTTGTGATTACTTACCTGATTTGTCTATTGTACATAATATGATCAGCCATGTCTATGTTAGCGGGAACAGAGAGCCGATCAGAGTACAGTAGATGAATATCTTGAGGGGGAGGTGAGAGACACTGCGGTCGTACTCCTTGGTAGAAGGTCACTCGGACTTTGGATCGCTCCGAACTGGAAACACCATACAGTTTATGTTCCAACTCCAAGAAACGACTTGCACAGCATTACAATTAAGCTAAATACAAGCATATCTAATAAAGTAACGATTATTTAGGAAAGTAGTAAAATACAATTGCAAATCCACATTTCGCATAAACAATATGCAATATTTACTCTGAAGTCATAGCGCAAGCAGACAGTTGCGACTGTTAATGTGTATGGTAATACAGCTGTATTCTTCATTATACTTGAGTGTTCTCCACCCACAGTGCCATTTTATTTGATGTAATCACACACCAGAGTGTTAAGACGTTTCTGTTATAACAGTGAACGCTGACATAATTTACACTCGTCCTCAAAACGAGCAAAGGCTGCACCCACATGCTTTAAAAATGTTTAAGGTCATTCTTATAATGAACTCATGACATCAGACAATCAACAAGTCAGATACAGTGACATGTAAATATTGAACACATTACATTATTAACATAAGAAAGTCTTGTAGTTTATCTTTATAAAAATAAACACAAAATATCGCAAAGAAATGAACTAAGCATAGCTTATATTTGACAATTAGCCAGAATAAGTTAAAAATGGATGATAATTCCAGATGATGAATGTAAAATGGCTTTAAATGAAATTGATCTAGTGCTGTGTCAGCTGTAATATAATATGTACATAGGAATAACCTAAGTTAATTAAACTGTGGGAAAATGTAATTGAAATTATATATAACAGTGATGGAAATGGTTGCAATAACATTGTAAGAGATGACGCTAGCTCCACGGCCTTGTGCTGGGCCACAGGGCGGGTCCTCGATTTGGGATTACGATCGGTGATAGTGGTAAATTATAAATAGAAAATCCTAGTGTATGCCAATATAGTTTTATTTTCATGTACATATATGTGACCTTGAAATGGACAACACTGAATATAATTAAAAATGATTTTATGTTCTTAATTCGGTCCTAATGACGTCATTCCTCCAAATTCACAACACAATATTTGCGGATTCGGGGTGCTATGTTACTGTGTTACTATCCAGATAAAAGATAAAACCAATATAACACACAAATAATGTATATACCACAATATTACTAGACGGCATTCAACAAATCGTAATGCGCAGCATATTAGGAAAGATTCATTTGTAAATACCATACCTTTCAATTCACAAATATAACCGGTGAACACTAACATGTAATTCAACGTTTTTAAGGTCACATAAAACTAATGAGATTGCTAATGTAGTACGATTTAAAACTTTAGCCCAATTTATGATACAAAATTTGTCCGGCGCTTTACAAAGAACAGTTTCACTGCGTTCACAACATCGATCTCGGAAGTCGCGGTCGCGCGCGGCCGTAGCGAATGGAGCGAAGCGGGAGGAGCAATTCAGTGCGATTCGTGCCAGTGCCGTGCGTAGTGACGTTCTTATCATTCACTAGCACGATTCACGATTCTCATTCGATCTCGATTATTTTTATCGAAATGCTGTAGCGTACTAGAGATATCTTTATTCCTATTTGTTATTGAGGAGATTTATATTTAGATGATATTCCTTATCGAAAATTATGTAATATCTTTTAAATTCAAATTATATATTTTGTGTTATTTTTAAACTAATGTTAATACATTTTGTTTCGAAAATCCATGTATTGAATAATATTAAAAGAAAGTAGAAAATAATCACCTGGTTTGTTTGGTATATAAATGAATATTTTCTGAATTCAATTATATCCACTATAATAATTTTCTTATCGATACTGTTCAGTCAAAACATTGTTTCCTATCGTAACATCCATCCCTTTTTATCGAAAAATTCGAATCAACTGTGGTAACTGTTCCGAGATATCGAATAATAAATTCTATTGTTCATGCAGCTACTTTTTTCAAAAGGCTGGTATTGCAATGAATAATTCAATCATATAACAATTTAATTCCGAATGATGGATAAATCGATAGTCACCATTGAATACAAATGTGATTTGTATGTTAGTTTTAAATTATATAACTTACAAAATTAAGGAAATCGACAAATGAATATTAACCTAAATTAATACAAATAACTATTCGAAATGTCATAATGAAATACGAACCGAAGTAGTAAACTTTAGTTGTTACCTCAAACTTTTACCCTCGAGTATTGCATAATAACTATCAGATGGTGCATTCAAGGCTTTCGTAAAGACCTAAATTAACAAGGTCTCCCGTGACACACTATAAGTATTGTATGCAAGTTCTTTAAAATTTAAATGCTTCATTCTTTCTAGATCCACAGTTACAAGAAAGTATAAAATAAATCTTATTATATCCTAATCTTTTTTGTTCTATAGTTGCCGTTTCTCATTTTTTATTCATACTTTAAGTAAATGATTGCGTTTCCAGTAGTTTTAGAATTATATTTTTATCGTTTTATTAACCATAATGGCTATGGCGTTGCGGTGGTAGTGTTGACCAAACTAATGTTTTCCCAGAAACTAACTTACCGGTAAAGGTTGCTAGTCGAGATAGGGGCCAAGTTTTGTGACCGTTACATTAAAAAAAAATGAGATATATTTTTTAAAGTTTTTGTAAAAATACCGTATCAAAACACCGCTACGTTTATATAGCAAGTTTTTTGAGAATAACCTTTCGCAATAACCTTTATGGAAATACTAGTGTCATAAATTATACAATACAAGACTGAATTAATAAAGAAACGGAATTACCGATATAAATAAGGTCAAGTGAATGGCTATATCTTTATATATATAATTCTTCTGTGAGTGTGTACGTCACTGAACTTCTCTCAAACGATTGGACCGATTTTGATGAAATTTTTTGTGTGT
>DVQO01000185.1:0-25529 GCA_018231785.1 Danaus gilippus
GACTTCTATAAAACTTATAATAAGAAGATTTTTTACATTTTAGAATTAAGAATATTAAATAATTATATATTATAATTCTATAAATGGAAATCGATTTAGTCCTGAAGTTATACAAAATTGAAAAAATGAGAAATTTCTTTTGAAAGTTCATTAGTATCATGTTAAAATATAAATATTTTATTTCATTTCGCCAAACAACTTATGATTAAAATAAAAAATAAAATAAATCAAGTTTCGTTAAAAATATGAAACGAGTTAGCAGCGTGTTATAAATGTGAGATTTCCGTCAAGAAAAATAATGTCCGTCATACTGTGTGGTGTAATTAATGACGTACAATCACTTTACAAACGTTAATTGCGGCGTTGTCGCTGGCATTTTCTTTTACGGTGACGAAATATGTCTTACGGGAACATCGAGTGACGTGACATTAAAAATATAATCCGTAAGCCATGTAAGGGTTAAGTTAAATCCAAATTTACTGATTTGGTATCACTTTAAAGTTCACTCTTTGTTTGTTACGTTGGACAATCCATTACACTACGAGATCGCCTCATTCTTGATAGTGCGAATACTTCATTAAGACTTTTTCCTGACTTTTTTTATTAAAAAATCAAACGTGTGTATTGAAATTATTACAGCATTATATTATGTTTGAGTCATGTAGGGAAAATTGTTGAATAGTTGGTTTTTGTAAGTTCATTCATAAACATGTTTACGTAGCTCAATCAAATATTACTCAATTAATTTTTCCCGTGACAGTATGTAAGATTAATGACGTAATAGTTGACGGGAAACAGTTCAAATTGGATCAAAAGTTGTTTGAATGGTGTTTTCCTGTTCCAATGTTGATAGCTATATTAGCACACACTTTGCACGTGTGCTTCAAGAATTCGTCATGATTGTGTCTAGAAATTGATAAATGTATAATGGATTGCATTTAAATTAAACAAACAATAATTAAATATGTAGTCTAATAAGATATCATATTGAAAATGAGTGTTGCAAGTTATTAAAATGAAACAAAAATTTTCTTCCATTAATACCATAAAATGGAAAAAATAAAAATAAAACTATAAATTCAAGTATTGCTTATAAATTCATATTATGTTGTCTCCCATTAATAAAAATTTAAAAAAACTAACCATTGGGAAATAGATATTAATGTACCAGGGTAACATGTTATCAGAAGAGTTAAAGGTATTTTCTATTTTTTGGTTAGTGGGTGAAGACCTTCTATATGTGTAATGGTATAAATTAATTCCCAGCACGCCACACCTCTTTGTTTACTTGTTACTATGTTATTCTTCGAGGTCACATTTTTAGAGCGATGCCTATAAAGGTCTTTCTAAGAGGATTTCTATCTATAGTCGATTAGTGTTTAGATTCTGTTAATAATAAATAACAGATCCAACTCGCTTTTGGTATACGTTTCGTAATATTTTATAATGAACAAAGTAAAATTTAGGGATTTTATGTTTTTATAAAGGAAACCCATTTATACTGAGATAAATGTTGAGTTATTATAGTCATTGTTTCAAACGCGTTGTTAAAAACAGTTTGAAGACATTAAGTTTTTGTGATTTCAAATTACAGTACTTCATATTGTCATATTGTTTAAAGGTATTAATATTAATTAAAACAAATGATAAACACGTCAAACTATGGTATGATAACTACATATGTACTTACATATCAAGAGATTGTACAAATTTTTGTCACTTTAATCATAATTTGGACAATGGAAACATGAAACGTGCATGTAGAAATAAAACTGTTTTAATAAAACAATTTTATGATGTTTGTAAATAGATGAAATAATAATAAATTCAAATAATTTTAATTTAAAAAAACTTTTACCTAATAAAACATATTTTTAATAAAAGAGGTACACTTTTATAAAAGATTTGAAAAGGAATTATAATAATAATTGATACATTAATAAATATTTATTTAAATATTAATACACATCCACACACACGAGCACACACATACACACACACACACACACATTTTTATATATATATTCCTTGTCATGATTCTTATTTCATTTCCAATTGAAGGATATTTTATTTGAACAAAATAAATTGATTTCATTCATACTACTCACCAAATCATATCTGTTTTTCTTTTACACCTATGAAATGTAAGGAAGATGGATAGTAATAAAATAAAAATGAAATTGCTTTCTGAACTGTTCTAAAAATGAAAAGTCCAGCTTAAACGACCAGAAGGCCCAGAGCGTCCCTTTGGGAAACAAAGTTTTTCACCAAAGAGTGTCCACGTCGTGAGTATATAAGAAAAATATTATTTTGTTATTATTAAGAAATAGTAAGGTTTATATGTGTGGTAAATATATAGAAGTTCTACTGTTTAGTTTCGAAGACATAGATATATAGATTTCAATTCGCAAAACAAATACATATTCATAATTTATAAAATATAAAGACTCAGAAAGAAAAGCAATGAATTGTCCCTTAGAGTAAAATTTAAGTTAGTTCAACCTACTCGAAATACTCTGTTAATACAGCGATACCTGATTATTATTTATCTTAAATCAAAAATACGACAAATAAATAACTTTACCCATATACTTTTTCTTTATAATGATTTTCAAAACCTTCCACCCGTAGTTTTGACAACATTATTCCGTTTGAGCCGGTACAGTTGGCCAAACAAATCAGACATTAAATAGAGTGTATTAATTTGTGAATTATATTCATGAATATTAGGCCGATTTTATTTGTTAACTATAGCATCATAGTTCTTGAAGTTGAATTCGTTACACGTGTACTTGTGAGCATTGAATATAAACATGTATTTTCTATTAACTCTGTATTCCCATATTCTAAATCATAAATCATATCTCCATCAGTTACAATGTATTCGTGATTTATCACACATGCTGTAACAAGATTTAGGGTTGTCTATATTTACTGTAATAACTACGGACATTTTCTAAGTGTTGGCAATCCTTACTTCATACATCACTCGACTATATTGCACCTACTATGTTACATATATATATATATGTAATTGTGTATGATATCGGATGGTCAAATGTGAATTACAAAGAATTGGTTTTATAACGAATTTATTTCACTGTACGTTTATTTTATGTAATTTTTGTTTTCAGAGTTCATATTTGGAAATATTACGACAATTATTACTTATTTTGACTCCGTTTATCTATATCTGTATATATATATAAAAGAAAGTTGTGCTAGTATTAGTAATAGTACATTATTTATAGCTAAAGAACTGCTGTACGGCTGAAAATTTGGTGGAGAGATAGTTTAGAACCAGGAGAATGACTTAGCATATTTAGTTCTGTTCGATCGAAAAAAATAATAAATTCCAATATCTGATTATTTATCGCCCTCTAGACCGAAATAGAGTTAACCCGGTCAACTATACTTTCAGAAATTAACGAGACAAAAACTAGTACTTAATAAATCGTAGTTTAAGAGGGAAATCGAGAAACATTTTATGTTATAATATTTGAATAAAATTGTTACAAATTTTTTCACATGAAATGTATATAAAATAAACTATTTTCAAGACTTCGTCGTCGCTGAATATAAATGATTGTGAAAATTTTATCACTTTAATGTATTACGTGGTTTTCAGGAATGATAAAAATACATTTCTCGAGTGTTAAATGAATAGCTTCTTAGGAATTCCTTATCAATAGCTGTCTATAAAAGGTTTGTATACTAAAAATATTTCTACATGTCTGTTCATATTATTAACATGAGAATTGTTTAAAGTTTTTTAAATATATAATCTTAAGTGATTATACATTACGTATAGATTACGATGAGGGGATTATTCTTTGTTTCACTATAACGAGTGAGATTAAAATAAGCGATTAGCTCCGACACAAAATTAAAAATTTCTTATCTTTAACATGACTGTATAAACGAAATATATATTAGAAGTGACATCACATAAAATTAATTAGCATTTTATTTTATAAGCAGATAATTTATTTGAAAATATAACCCTGATCTTGTTAATAATATGAAATTATATATCTTTGTTTAACTTACTTTTTAATACATACTTCAGTTAAAATATTTGTAGTTAAGATTACTTGCTTATCAAAATCTTCTATAGCGAGTACAGTCGAGAGAAGGAACTAGTGTTTACTGATTTCATATACTCAAACAGCATTACACATCGAGTTATAAAAATATATAATTTTACTTATGAATCATTTTTTATTGGTTTAAAATAAACATTTTTTATTATCCTGTATAATATTTTCAGTAAGTGTATGATTATATTTATTGTGACTTATAATTGTACTGGTGACAGCGTAATTACCGTGTAGGTACTTAGATACAAGGATACGTGGTAGAGCGCCATTGCGTTGGCTTGATCAAGTGAAGACCTCGACAAAAGCTCCTATAAACTTGTGCGCCAGGAAGGCATTGATTAGAGAAGAATGGCGTCGAATTGTCAAGCGAGCCACCACTACCCAAACGGATGACCACGACCACTCTGTCAAGAGTGACACCGACTGAGAAGAAGAAGGTACTTATAATAAGAAAATGTAATGTCGACGTTAAGCTGTTTATGTGTTATGATTTTTATCTTCGTTAGGGTATCTTCATATGATAACTCCTAAAAAGAGACAGATCCAGTGCCAATATCAACAAACTAAGTCTACTTTTTTATTAAAAATGTCTCGAGTCTTACTAAAATGATACTTTATTTTAAATTGAACGTCACGTTAGTGTTAGGTCAGAAAATGTAGTCTAATCATTTTAAGTAACTGCAATGTAGTATTTCTGTAACACCTATGTATATATAACGTTAATAATAATTAATATATAAAAATAAACCAGTTTATTTAAGTTTTTTCATACTTATAACTCGTATATAATAGTTATAGTCTATAAAAACAAAGATTTTTTTGATTGTTTCTATACTGATTTAATATTGATGCTTATGTGCTGTACTGTTTTAGATAGGCGCCATGAAACCTACACCTGAGTCGCAAGTCCTGGATACTGTTGAAGCTTCTCTCCCTGCAACGCGATGGTCCCGGCACCCGCACGGTGAATCCATTGAATGCTAAGAAGTTTCGTCTCAGTAGAAATCACAAGGTTTGAAAATAGAATCTACAATTTATTAAAGAGTTTTTTTTTATTAAATCTCTAATCAGTGTATTAATATGTGTTACAAACTATTGATAATACTAATCACCGTCTGACAAGGGAAATATGCGGCGGACTTACGTCACGGTAGCAAAATTACAGAAGTCAAGTAATTTTGAACTCTATTGTAATGATTAGACATGTAATAGATTGCAAACGACGATGATAAAGGGGTTCCCCTTCTAAGTGGGCCCTTATAAACTACAACTAACGAGTATCCCATATAGTGTGTGAACACTTAGAAAACAAAAGAAAACGTGGTTGAATTATTATGTATGGATATATAATAAAATGTAGTTATATTACATTTTTCATGACGAGGTAAGAAGACCGTCCGACATTTTGTTAATTGAAATATTTCTATAACCAAATGTTATTCTTTATCCTTATATAAAGGTGTACTTAAAACTTTATATTCTGAACTATTTCATTTGCTTTTATATATAGTGAGTAGGTGTTTATTGTGACGTAGGTGGTTTGAAAATTTCAATGAGACCTGAGCCTAGAATTCGAATAAAAAAACAATACATTTTAATTGGATTTGAAAAGTCATGAAAGAAATATATTAATAATTTATGGGCGGGTCCCAGCACCGGCTCACTCTTCCGGTGACGCTGTAAAAGCCACAGGGCTAATAAAAAAAATTAATAATTTTAGAAAATTTTCGCGTTGAATGGACATTACAAAGAAATTATTTAGTTAGCCTTTTGCTATTCTTATTAAATTTTTTGCAGCGGATGGTACAAGAAAAAAACAGTTTTACTCATAAAATTACGGTCTGGTTACAATTTATTTAAAAGTAGAAATAGTTACATTATTAGTTAAGAAACGTTAGGCGCAAAGGATAATTAATCTCTTAGAAGATATTTCTACTAGAAACCCTTTCGATAGAGGAAAATAGAAAAAAAGTAGTGTAGAGACAGTAAAAAAGAGATATAATTAAGATTTATAAGTAACTACATTCTAAAGACATGTTTGTAAGTCAGCTTTGACTCGAGACTGAATATAAGTTCCTAACATTTCATTCCCATTTTCCATACCCATCGATGGTGCTAAGCGTGCAATGTCTTCTTCACTATGTCATTCCCACCGATGGCTCAAAGTCAGCATTTGGTAGATACTTAAAAATTGTAAGTAAAAAAAAACTGTAAATAATAAGGGGTTTGTCGCCTACGCTCATCATTCTGATGCCTACATTGTGACAAATATTTATGTTTTATAATTATCTGTGGTATCGTATTGCATTACGAGTATGTAAAATAATCCTTTGTTTTATGTTTTCTTATTAATTGAAACTTATCCAACACTAAGCTGATCTGTATGGAATGTTTTCGTATAAATAATGTTTTAAAATTATAAAAGAAGCTGCTAATTTTAAATTGCCTCAAATAAATAAAATGAAATACAACAAAACTCGAAAGTATTTCGTATAATATTTTCAATTGTAGATAATATAAATGAAATAAATAGAAGAGTACATAATATATCGGAATATAATTATATGTATTAAATGAAAATGACACAATTTAGTTGCACTTTTGACTCGACCCGAACAGCTGATTGGCATTGTACTTTGTCAAAGTGTAATCTTCGCTGCAAACTTTGTATCTTGTTGTTCAAGTCTATGTGTTAAAAAGTGCATTTTTAATAATATATATATTAATATACATATCAAGGAAGCAGGCTTGAACAAACCTTTAAAAATAATATGAATAAAACGCTAGTTATTTGTAAAGAAAACAGAGTTCCAAAATTTTCTAATTAGAGAAGCACGATAGTTTGTCGTCATATGTGACGCAGATTGCCAACGTCCGCTCTGTTTATGGTAAGATTACTGTTGAATGCTATTCAGATATGAATTATGATCACTTATTAATACTAGTGTCATACTATGGCGTTCCATCACTTAAGTGTTGCCATGACGCAATATGTATTATAAATATATTATGAAGTAAATTTATCCAGATTATATTTAATTATATAAATGTACGTATTTAAACTTGTTATAAACAAACTTAATTAACATTTTATAATTCATAGTAAGGTGATTCTGTCCATTCACGTTCATAATTGCTTGTAATTTAAGTGTTAAGTAAAAGATTGCACACCGCGTTCTAAAAATGTTATATTAATATGGCGACTGACGCCATCTTAATTTTCAAATGTACGGAATGAATGACGGTTTTGTAATGAAAATATTGAGTGAATTGATACTTTTGTTACTAAATGTTTGAACATTTAAATAATAGTTAGGTACTCGTGCAATCTCTTTGTAGGTTTATGATAGTTTTAATTGCTATTTCTTAGTTTACTATCCACATTTAAAATGTCAGTTTAAGGTGCATATGGGTTTATGTTAAGAATATAAATATGAATGTATCTTAAGCACATTTTCCTTTATATTTTTTTAATAATGTTTCCTTTTAAGAAAATATTCCATTTATATTGGGATAGGAATACTCTGTTTCGCAATATTTCATCTATTCGTGATGATTTTCTTAAACTAAGCAAAGCATATCATATCTTTGTTAAATTTGATAAAATTGTAATGCTTATCTCCACCAGATAACGTATTACAAACTATAATAAGTGATTAATGAACAGACGATAATAAAACAAATAAATGTCATCGTTATTTTACACCAATATTAACGAATACACATTTATCAATAGTAATCTGACTGGCAGCTTGTAATTGTAATTATTAAACATTCTTTTTAATTTCAATAAATAACATCGAAAAAGTTTCTATATGTTTCAAAAAAGGAATACAAACAAACGTAATTCAACAGGTATTTCAATGAACGAAAATCATGACACTTAACAGAGAAAGTATCGCCCATACAATGTGTAACATTGAGACATAAAAATTTAATAACTTTCATGATATTCATTATTTAATGTTTATTACTTCGTGCAGTGAGACATCAAGATATTATTCTAGAATTTGGCAGCATTAGAGATCCACAGGTAAAGTTAACGACCGGATGACATGACCATTTCTGGATCAATGCCAACATCCCCGATACTAATTCACCGTAAAAAATATATTTACTATTAACTTCTTCTACAGGATTAGTTCGTCACTTTTACTTTATATTAAATTCAATTGTAATAAGTACATTTATAGAACTCCAGACATTAAAAAAATGTATGTGTTATGGATATGGTAATTAATTAATAAACGTATCTATTTTTCCTGACCTTGGCCCCAAACCCATATTTTGTATAAAAGTCTACAAAAATAATGTGGAAAACTAGCTTGTAATCTTAAATGTATATGTAAAATAGAAGGTAAATTATAACCGAAAATAAACATTTATTATTCATTACGACTTAAAAAATAAAAAAAATATATATATTTGAATTATTTACAAATATGAAAATACATGCAGCATTTAAGTGCTAAGATGACTATTTTGAAAGCTTTTACGAATGCTTTACGAGCTAAGCGTGTTCCAATTTTAAGTTCAAATCCTAACGGCCACGTTTCTCAATAATGCGATACAAAGCTCTCGGCTCTGGCTGTATGTATGCGGCTCACGGTTCAAAGTGAATCCGCACGGAGTGGGGATACCAGTTGCCACGCGTTTCTGACTGCTATACGACCCGCTCAAACAACCAGTTGTCAACGGACAGCGTTACGAGAAAGACGCGGCCGCTAAGACCAGCGTGTTCTCAAAACTTCACGCAACTTTATTGCAGTTCCGAGCGAACTAAGTGTTAGATTGCTTGCAAAGTGCTTTAGTACTAGTGATGACTTTTGTTTGGAACGTTAGTCGTTTTTGTCTCCTGGACGAACGTTAATGTCAGAGGGGATGGAAGCGAAGGACCGGCTCGTTGAGGAGGTGGTGCTCCTTGCTCTGTTTTTGGTATCGACGGCAAGCAATTCTTTGGCCCTCTTGGTTTTCTGTCGTCGACCCGGACTAAGGACTATTTCTAATCGGTAAGTTGCCGCTTTTTTTATTTCTCTCGTTTTACATATTTTATATTTATTTGCGCTATTTGTTGTTGGTAAAAAAAATCAAAACTTTAGTATTGATTTATATAAATTAAAATTATTATCAAGGTAGACGAGTCACTTAAATTAAATGCAGAATTGATAAAAACCTTCAAATTCTTATGCTAAATTCCATCGGAACTCATCACGTTGAAGTCACCCTCTTAGAAAAAAATAACAAAACTACAAGACACAATGTTAAACACTAGTTATAGTTGAATTAATATAATAATAAAAAAGATCCATTGTTAATATCTAAAGAATAATATACGATAGATATTTGAAAACAATAACGGAAAGACAAAGAACGCATTGTGAAAGTCTAGAAACCCCGCATTTGTTTTAAGTACTTTTTTCCTCGGAGTGGATAGATCCCATAGCATTTGGTTGAAAGCCAAACCTCATATTATTATTAGATCATTAGCGTCGGTCAGTCCTACCACTCCTACCTGCCTCTTATGTTTACTTTTGCAATACATTCTGTTGTACGTTCCAAGTTATAAGGTAAAAAATTGCTTGATAAATTTCGTCAGCATTAGAAGGTCGCGATCCGCTCGAAGATAAACGAAAAACCTTTTGACCATTTAACAGTTACCAGGTGATTCATACTAACTCCGATTTGATATACCATATCAGTATAGATTTGATAATTTTTAACATTTTATCATAACAAAGAAACCTCACTTAGCTTTACCACAATGCATTTATTGAAAAACCAGCTGTAAAAAGTTTAATTAACTTCCAAGTTTCATACAATATTATATATAATATAATTTATTACATTAATAAATCTATTATCAAAGCAGGTAGAAGCTATATGAACATTTTACACTAGTCTGCGATTCGTCGCTAAAATATCCCAGAAGACATGTCCCAAATAGCGACGGAGACTCAAACTGCTACTCAATTACAGATCGTAAAATAAATCGTTTTAGAATAAACCCGACTGAATTACTGACATAGATTCATTGTAAGTCATTAAAATTAAATGTTTATATATATTTATATCATTTTAAATACAATATAACACGAGTATTAAATTACAATATCCATCTATATATAGCATGTTCTAAGATAAATTACAATCGCTTGTATTCCATTAATGATTCATAGAAGACGATGTTAACTAGGTGGTGTCGTGGAAAATAACATACATATAAGCAAATAAGGACTTTACCCCATACAGTCCACTCCATTGAGTATAAAGATATAAACAGATAAGAGGGAATTGTGTCGACAAATAAACACGAACTGGGTCTATCCCCAATGCTGTGACATAATAATATTATCGCGTTATGGATAATAAGTCATCACTTTCTACCGGGTCTTTGAACTTCAATGTTTATTTTAACTTACTACGTTTATATGTTTTAACTCTGTAGGAATGTATCCCGAATTATTCTCTAGACGACTCTGTGCTAAGAGCTGTGATGCACGCTTCTTAGTAGGTACACCTCTACACACTGCGTAATGTTCGACATTAACTTGCTTTTTGCTCATCCTTCTGTGGTTGCTTATCTTTTTATATTCAGTCTGTACGCGGTTTTATTTCAACATCAAATATATCTTACTTTTTTTTATATTTATTTTACAAAGGCACATAACTAAAATCTCGAAACACTAGAGAGGAAAACTCGAAAAAAATATATAGAAGGCTAGCAGGAGAAAAACCATAACTATCAGTTATGTAATATATTAACATTTATAATATTAAAAAATAATAACGTTTATGTACAAACAAAAGCAAGAATTATAATAATTTTCTATATACATATTACATTTAAAAAAAAATCGGATCGGATGTTTAACACAATTTTACTCAATTTTTTTTACAAATAGTTTATATGTCAGAATAACGCATAGACAAACATTTTTAGGTATTTAGTCGAGTTTAACCATGACATCCGAGTGAGTAAGCGAAGCTGCGGGAGGCAGGTAATCTTAAAATAAAACCAGTTTTTTTTTTAAACATTAACACATGTTTATTTATATGTATTTCTAAGTTCTATTTATTTGACTTCATAGTAGTATATTGTTGTGGCGAAAGTAACTTTGTTTGTTTGTTTATCATTTCGCTGTTGAATAAAATCGATTTAAATAAAATTCATTTGATAGGACCTCGGAGAATATGGCCTACTTTTCACGATGGCAGCCGAGAATTCCAAGCGGGCGAAGCCGCGGGTGAAAGCTATTCATATATTTTTCCTGCAATAGTCGTATCCGATAATACATTGCAAACGACTCACGATTTATAAATTGAAACGTAAATAACTTCAACTTATTCTATTAAGATCATTACAATATGTTTTTGTATTTTCTTTTATTCATATAATACGCTTTAGCGCATACTTTGACTAAAAAAATGTTTTTATGAAACGAAAAAGGCACATTTATTACACATCAAAACTAAAACGGATTTTTTAGTTCACAGTATATCAACCTAAATTGTGGTGTGATTTAGACCGAGCCTGATGGTGAATCTGCTCAAAGAGGTTGCTTAAATATTAAGGTATAAACATATGTGCTTAATCTCTGCGAATGTTTTAAATATTTTATGTGATGAATCTTTTTATTGTAAACGTTTCTATCGCAACTAACACAGATCACAGCGAAATCCATTTTATAAATCAGCTGACGTAAGTATTGTAACTTTCAGCTGTTAAATTCCATTTCACCTATGCTGTACCCCTTTCTGTGTGTTCAGGTGTAATATTAATAACTGCGAAGTTTATTTAATGTTCGATTCGGTATCAAAACACATTGTTGATTATAAAATTATCATTATGGAAAAAACCAAAGGACTCTAACCAAACCGCAGTCAGCATCAACCTTTAATTTATATCTTGAAATGGATACTTATAAACAAGTCTGGCTGTTTTTCAACAGACTACCTTATTGCATGCACCGTTCATAACATTTTATTTTAAAACGTTCCATTTTTAAACATGTCAAAGGATATTTACTTTTCCAGTAATGGCTCAGATAAAATTATGTCCATTGCACTCGTTCTCGTTCATTAACAAAGCGATTAGACAAATCGTTTTGGCTTAAACAAACGAACGTAATATGAAAATAATTGCTTTGTTTCCCTCTGACGTTAACCTTAAAAGAACAATCGTTCTAAAAAACGATGATTTTTGTTTACAAATAACGGCGTAGCGATGGTCCTGTGTTTGACACACTCTACACATAAAATTGCATTACAGAAATCAATAGAATTTATATTATATGTGTTACTGATGCGCAATAACAGTAATTCACAATCACACAACGCAACGAACGCCGGTCGCTGAACCGTCAATGAAGGAGAAAGTCATAGACAATTTTTAAAAAAAGTCTGCTTAAGACAGCTTGAGGTCGTTATAAACCAGGTCGACGGATTAAAAAAATCAATTTATGAACAACACTGATAATAATAGATGATTTTTTGATTTGATACACTGAACAGATCGCAGAGACCATACGATATTTAATCTGTGTCAAGAACTAGTGGCTAGACCACTTGAAATATAATTGTAAATGTCTGCGCGTGCTGCTTAAAGCTACAATAAAGAAACAAATTATTAAATACTATTATGAAGTTCAAGGATTCTTGTTTAAAGTAAACATTTGTTAAAAAAAACATAGTGATTTATATAAAAATTTAACCAGTACGGGATATACATACATTGTAATAGAATGTAAATTAATGGAAACCAGCCACCATGCTTTTACTGAAGCTATCAAGACACTATAGAAAACACTTTCTAAAGAGCATTTTACATCTGACTACGTTTGTAATACAAATGATTTATGAATCAATCAAATAAAAAATAAAATAAAAAAGTATGTCGTTTCATCAATCTATAGCAAACTTCATAAAAAAATATAATATACATAAAAATCTTCAATAACTATAATGTGTATGTAGTAAATAAAATAATATATTATAATCATTAAAATTTATTAATACATTTTAGTTAGAAACTGGTTTCTAAGAGGAAATATATTTTTACATCATAAGTATAACTGTCGACTGAGAAGCAAAGAGTTTGTAAAAAAAAAATCACAGGTAATATTGTAATAGTAATCAATAAAATAAAATTATTGCTGAAATTTACATTTGAAAAAAATGTGGTTTGTAACCGTTGATATAGATAAATAAATTTTATTCTTTATTCGGATTACGCCATACTTTTTAATTAATTATTAATATTGTAGTATTTATTCTCATAATAATCATTACAATGGTTACACAGCTATTCGAGTGCATTTGAATGCCAAAATTCGGGAAAATTTAAATAAGATTACTCATTAAAATGTCCTTAGGTATTATTAATTTTTTAAACGTTACTTATACTTTTCTGCTTCAGCTAAGCTCTTTTGAGTATTTCATTATTCTAATGTAAACGAAAGTCGACTGTCATTTCTCTCGCAGTTCACTTTTAATTTGAATTTTTATATTATCCTGACATTTGACATTTGCTAAATTATTTATATTTATTATTTTTTATAACACTATGTATACATTTTTATATGATCTAAAATTGTTTTACTGTTTCTTTTAAAATTTATTGGAATTATTGACAGAAAAACTAAATTACTATATAATTTGAAAATTGATATTAGTCTTTGATATGTTTGTATCTCATAAGATGCGTATTAAAAACTATATAAGGATAAATGTTTCATATATAGCATTATGATATAATAATTCATAAATGTATGTATACAGTTGAATATAATAACATCGGTTCGGTTATCAGCTGCCGACGATATTGAATTTTTTTTTTGGATATTAACATATGAAAAGCGCCGGAAACGACTTAGACAATCACGAATCGTAAGAAACTTTTGGGAATTTACGATGTACTAACATCAACGATGATCGAAATAAGAGTTTATTTAATTGATACATATTATTATACGTAGTCTCCTCTAACAACAGACATCTGTGTGTTGATCTTGCGGTCAGATTGTCTTACAAACATAAGATTGGTTTGAAATAGAACTGGTATTATATTAAAGACTATTAAAATCTAAAATAATATGTAATTTCAAATCACTTACTCTCCACAATAAATTTTAAAAACTTCAGAATTCAATCGATCTCTCTCCCTCTTCAATTATTTATTGGATTATTTATTACCTTTTAATAAATAATAAAAATCTATAATGAAACTTGAAAGTCGTTTAAAACAACTATGATTCAGCCTTTGTGTGGGAACTGGTTTTCTTGTTGAAACCATTTTAAGCTCTGTTCATAAATGATTAATGCAAATTGTTAAATAAGATCTGTAACAGAATCTATAACTATTCTTCTTATGAACAAAAGAACTAACGAATAAATATTTATCTTGCTATTTGTATACGTTTAGGTTGTGATTGATATTTTAAAGTATTTGTCTTATATTGTTCCACATGCTACTAAATTATATTCTATTATTTGTGTTAAAACTATTGTCATGGTAACATGGACTCTAATATAAAGGTATACATCATAAAATTAATTGAACGTTCCGCATATTACAGCAAGATTAGTTGGCACTTAGTCATGTTCAAAGATAAATGAAATTCTTAAATAATTGTATATGACAGATGTTTTTAAAATTCTTACAATAGACCGTGTAATCGACAATGAAGACGCGGTAGTGTGATTTATTATGAAAAATATATTATTTTATGTGTTATTTCCACGTTCACGATTGTTGAGTTAAAATTAAACAAATAACCATGTAATTGAAATAATATGCAGAAACTTCATTAGATTACATTTTAAGGTAACAGTGACCGTGGCACGTTAAACGTAGGAAGTAAATGGTAATTATCTTTGAAGAAATAATTAAATATACAACAGTATGTAGTTGCATGTCTCGATGCTGAATAAAACATAGTTAATATTAATGGAACAGCATATACGGGCTTTGGGTATTGACAAAAATATATGTAAAACAGATTGATTTTCGCTGTTCCGTCTGTGTTTCCCCACGTAAATTCTGAATCTGACCACTTGTTAATAAATATATATCAATATATTATGCAAATATATCAAGATATTTTGGTCGTTCAATATCATTTTACTTAAATTGTATAGTTTTACGATCGAAATGTAAAGTAACTTAGTACTTAGTAGACGCTAAATATCAAATAAAATGATTTTTCAATTGTTTTGTCATTTAAAAAAAATATTTTGTCAATCATTAAATTGATAAATAGAATTATACTTAATATGCGCATTTATTGAATACATAATTAGATAGAAAAAAAATATATATTCATTTAAATATCACACACCGTTTCCATGTTACACGAGTGATTCGGCCGTGTTGAGGATTACGTACTGTAATTGATTACTAGCTGGCTGAATGTTACGTTACAGGATGGCTATAATTATAAAACAGTTATTATCTTTTCTTTAATTATCTTTTGTGCGGCATTAGCTGAGAAAAAAATATTTATAATACTCAAAAGTAACGGCATAATTAAATTATTCTTTCGTATTTTCCTTCCCGTCATTGTACATTAATTTGACTGATCTTTTTGTTCTTAATTAAGTTGAAACGAAGTGAGAAAAACATCATATGAATTCTGTTTCAATCGCAGATACAAATTCCGCAATCACAAACAAACTGGACAATAGCAACTAATTGGAATGGAAACGTCATCAATTGTTTCAGTTTACATAAGTACATCTACATATAATATGTTATCTTTTTTTTCTGTCCCACAATAGAATGTTCGAAGAATTGACTTAAGATTGAAATGGCTTAACGATTTTACTTAAGTTTAAGGAATTTTATATCGGATTTGCATTTGATTTTTATTGTTTTAAAACCTTCATTTTGACTTAAGTGATCTGTTGAAAATAAGAAAATAAATAGATAAAAAAATTAAACTTGTGGTGAGAGTCGTTTCAGCTATTGTTCCAAGATATTTCACGGATTTTAGCTATCGATAATCGTTTCAGAATCAAAAGAGAACGCTCTGTTGTTAGTATTAAAAACAAATTAAATATCTAAGTGAAATGTTTCGTAATATAACAGATTTTGAAACATTTTGTACACGACGCCATTATCTAGATTAATTTGAAGCTTGTTTGCGGTTGAACCTGGCATTAAGCTGAATAGTTTCTATGGTTACATTTTAAATTAGGTCAGCCTGGAGTACCTGGTCTGTTTTCAGGTCAAGGTCAATGCATGTAGCACGTACATATAGATAGGGTCGCCCTTTTCATATTCATTTATTCCTATCCGCATAAAGAAATCGATCCCTGTCAGTTAATTGACAAAATTGAAAATATTCACTGGTAATTTTTATTGTTTTATTATATATGATATGTAATTATTCGACTATGAGTTTATATTGGAATGAATGTTAGGAGTAATTTTTTTATTTGTACCATTTACTGGATGTAAAAAATATTTATAATTTAAATGTTAACATTCTTTTAGTGTCTTCAGCCTTAATCGAGAGGGTGCCTTCGCTGCCTGGTCCCATTTAACGGTCGGTTTCGCAAAGCTTTTTGCTGTTACATCCTGTCCGCTTTTT
This sequence comes from Danaus gilippus, assembly GCA_018231785.1. Classification (NCBI taxonomy): domain Eukaryota; kingdom Metazoa; phylum Arthropoda; class Insecta; order Lepidoptera; family Nymphalidae; genus Danaus; species Danaus gilippus. The sequence goes on from DVQO01000185.1 coordinate 16,691, forward strand.
AGGGATTCTTAAAACTAAAAACCTCTCAAACAGTGTGTTTTTTTCTGGTACTGCTTTTACTTTTTTATTTCTTACCATTTGCGAATTTTATGTGTTGTATTTGTAATACCATTCAGTTCCCCTGAATACTATCTGTTATATAGCAGTAAGAAGTTCACTAAGGAACAATTTTATATACCACTGTTTTGTACACCTGATCCATGTTTAGTTGCGCACACTCACGAACAATGGTGGCACTTCCTCAACAATGGTAGCCATTGTGACATGTGTACATAGAAATTTCTACATACAATACGTAAGAATAAACTTATATCAAATTTATTACGCCCTAAATGGATTGAAAAAGAAAATATGCCAAAAAATTTTTATCGCCATTGAAACTACTTTAATTTAAACTTTCCAAAATGTTTTAAGCACTGTTATGATTTTATGATTGCCATCAACGAGATTTACCACAAGGAAGATATAAAAATTAATGACAATATTTATCAATGTCTACGCTAATGTCTTGCGCTGACTGACTAGCATGGCTTCATTGAATTATCAAAATATTCTACGCCCTTTAACATTCCTGGCGTTCATTATTACAACGATGCCAACACAACCCTAATAAAAAATATTATACATTTAATACATTGAATGAAACGTTCATGTCCTGCCAAGATTTATATGAAGAACAGTTTAAAGTGTCGCGTCATAAACGACAATTGTTAATTGGATGACGTCACAGAGTTCGCAAGAATTACCGCGGGGTTTTGAAATATTGTCCACAAATGATTTACGTAACCACTATTTATGTAATGTTTAGAAGTAAATAATTGACTATTATTGAAAGAATAATTCTTAAAAAATACATAGAGGGGAGATGATTTAATTAAAATGGAACTCGTCTGTCTCCTGCGGGACTGAGTTATGCGAAACGTATTTTTAAAATAATCGAGTAATAATCCATACATTATTCAACGTCTATCAACGAGGAAGGTCGTTGCATCCCGCAGACGATTGGTATTCAAAGCGGATGGTTCTTACAATAAAAAAACAAAGAGCCGAAAACACTGATAGTAAATCATAAATTTATTTTATTCACGATACAAGGAAGCTTCACGAAGGGCTGTATTGTTTTTTGTTTGGGACAATACTTTGTTAATCATACTGAAGATTGAATTATGTTTATCATAATGACATATACTAACATTGGAATAAACATTTTAAAAATTTATATAAAATTCACTTCTTCAGTGATAATAGTCCTAGTAAACGACCTACTTGTTTTCAATATATTATTTATTGAATTGAATATTAATCTCTCTTGTAAGTTTGTTCCCAATATGTTGCAGAGGGAAATACGAAAGTTGGAGAAACTTTGAGATCGGTTACAACTTAGGCTTAGATATTTTAACTCATACAAAAACATATCAGAACATTTCATATTTTATTCTCGTAATGACAATTATAATTACAATGTATGGGTCATGCAATCTTAAGCAATTTTTGACGTTCAATAATTAATTTGTGGTACAATTGTAATTGTAAATCCGGTTCATGTGTAGGAAGTATGATATATATAATTTTAAAGTTAACAATATAATATTAAGTAACAAAGTACGTTGATAAAACTATTCTATGTATTAGGTATTTTAAATTTAAAATGCCACGACTTTTGTTTATCGGGAATTACCGGAAGAAACCGAATGAAGTAATTAGTGATTGCTTCCTACATCCTATGCCTCTATATGTACACAACCTTTGCTTGCGTACGTCGAGTTTTACGTCAGCACAACACTATTGTTTAAGCATCAATAAATATGGTTGGGAACATCGTTTATTTTCTTCATATATCTGAACTTAATTCATCCTTATACATTTTATAAATAACGAGTTTGAACTTCTGTTATAACTTCACATCTGCTTAGCTTATCTTGATGGAATTTGAACGACGTGAAAAATAGGTAGTTAGAGAAAAAATATAATATACTATTGTTTTCTAAGGATAATATTTATTTGCATTATAACTGCCAGATATATAAATTGGTCTTCATAGATCGAATTCTCCCACTGGCGAAAGAGTACGTTAAACCAATTTAGATATAAAAACAATTTATTATTTCATTATGTATCTTCACAGCAAAATAAAACAAGCAAATGCGCAACATTCTATCCAGGCTGGTTTGAAACCAGTTTATAAGAATCCCCTTTCTCTGCACTTGTGTAAGTTTATCTAAGCGAGTTGTAACGGAAAATTTTCAAAGCCGAAATATAACAATGAATCATTAGCCGTTTTCTGACCATCCTTTTATGTTTTACGTGTACTTTTAGAGGTCTCCTTTGATGGCTGATTACGACTGTATAAATATAAACAATATCCTTGACTTTTATAATTAATTTGTAACTAATTAAACTAAGCGTATATATTTTTTTTTTCGTTAAATAATAATTGCAGTTCCGACAACAATTAAAATGTATTTTGTTTTAATATTTATGTCATTGGAACAATGGATTCTTTGTCTTTTATTACAATGACCACAACCGTTCAAAAGCAATGAAATAACAATATTCGTACAATCATATTCGATTTATTACAGAAACAAAACATTCCGACGTCATTAAGTTTAAAGTTCTGTAGCTTAATGTGTACTTGTATTTGTATTATGTAATACCTGAATTATGAACAATATATAATATATACAAGCCGACTCAAGACATATAAAGAATAGACAAATAAAGATATTACATATTAGAATAGCATGTAGGTAGACGTTGATCAAGTTTATATATGTATCTATATCCACTTTACTTGTTACTAACAGCTCTGCTCTGCTAAAATAATCGATAAAGTAACATTAAATACGAATTTGTCTTTTTTACGTTCTCTATACAGGCTTTCTATTACGACCTTAATGTTAATCGATATGTTTGATAAATGTATACAAATGTGAGATATAATTTTCATGATTAAACTAGTGTATTATTTATGTTACAGCTGCATACAGTTAATGGCATCAACTTAAGTATATTTAGATAAAACGAAACGAGGGCGCATATAAACGTTACAATTGTGAAATTAAAATAAATTTTAACCGACTTCAATCTAAATAGGTTGGCTTTCAAATCGAATATGAAAATATTGTAGAACGAATTTAGGGAAATATAAGTTTTGTCTGGACGCAATCAAAATCTTCCAATCTAAATAAAAAATCCCGTGTTTTTTTTTGAGTCTCTCAAAACATAAATAAAAATTTCTCAGAATTTATTTTGTTCTAATTGTCGATGTTATAAATACGTATAGGAATTGATTATCATATGTAATTTTAAAGTGGAATAATTTAAACATCGGGCCATTCGACTCGAGTTATATTGCAGTATATGTATGTAAATATTGTAATCAGCTGTAGTATCTGCTCAGGAAATTTCCCCGACATGTTTATATTTTGGTTCAATTTAACTAAATCTGTGGTGACTTTGCTCTTTGACATTTGCTTCAAGGTGATCGGATTTTAAATAAAAAACTCAGTTATTTGGTACATTTAGAATGATATTCTATAAAACGTATCGGGGTTTCCCCGACCTTGATGGTTATTTGTTAATTATAATAATTCATAATTAAAGACTTAAATTTTTTTACATGGGTATAACATAAACATGCTTTTTCCGGCATATTCATCCTAAGTAAATCAGTTAAAATTGCTCATAAGTATTATTTATATAAAGAAATATAATTATATGACATTGACTTAAATAGCGATCGGATTGATTCATGGGCTATAAAATTTGTAGGGGATTTTTTTTTGCATCTTAATTTACTGGAATTATATTTGACACACTTTCTGGTTCTAGTGATGACGTTCTTATTTTTTATAGATTTGTTTATTCACCTTCGGAATACGGCAAAATCATCTTCCGGTCAAATTGGACATGTGGCGAAAAACTTATTTTTCTATTCTATTATAATCTTCAAATTCCGCTTAAAACGTGTTTATATAAAAAATAAAAAGCATACCTACTTTATATTTTCGCAACGCTATGAAAACTCAAAATATATAATGTAAATATAAAAACATAGACAGACAAACTAACATGCAACATCGTGGGATATTATGGCCGTCCTTGACATAGATTTAATTGCTTGTACATATTTCGTTGCAGCCGCATTTTCGTTAGAACAACCACATTTGTGTTATATGAGTTAATATTTATGAGAGTATTAATTTTAATAACTATAGACTTCTGTAAATAATTCATAAAGTAATGTCTGTTCGTTTGAAGTCATCTTTTGATTGAAACTAAAGTAGCCGCATCCTTGGCAACAGATTTATTCAGTCATTCGAGAGTGATTCCGCCTATATAAGAAATATATGCATGTTGCATTTATGCAATATTAAAGGAAAAATTTGCTTTTCAAATCTGACATGTTGGAAGGTCTTGGGTTAACAATGTCAGCATATCATGAAGGGCACAAGGGCTGCAAGGGCAGTTTATCCTACATATGCTAATGGGAACATTCTGGAACTTTATTATAGCAATGTGTTACTATGGGCATAAATAAGACTGGCAGATCAGTCACTGGCAAACCGGTGACAGAATCTTCAAAGAAAAATTCAAATCCTAAAAAGAAGCGTCCAATTTACATAATGTATTTGTTTTATAGTTATTGTTAATTGTGATCATGATTTTAAATGTAACTATCTGATTGCCAGTTGTTTGTCCGTCAGCACTCGAGAGGTAATGTTTGCTTTAATTCTTTAAATAACCTTGCCTTGAAATTGGAATATAAAAATAATTGATAATGTTTGTAATGTAACAGTTTCTTAATATATTTAATAATTTGTTACATTCATATTTTATGACGGATAGGTCGAAATGTTTGTGTACATTATGTTAGAATCGTTTTCGAAACCTAATAGAGCTGACATGTTATTTCATTTTCATATATCGATTCGGGTTTGAATACAATATACATTGTTCTAATGGTAAGTTTGTTGTTTAATTTTCTGAATGGTTATATTCTCCTGACCCGGGCATAAGTTTTGAGGCCAACATTTGTAATTGAGACCGGAATGGTAAATAGCACGTGAATAGTGTAACTCGGTCGTTCTGCAACGCTTTACGAAAGTCCTCCGCACGTTAGGCGTTTATTATCTACGGACATATCTAAGTTACAAAAAATATGGGAATATCGACCGATGATGCAAAGTATACTCTATAACTTCGTGTCAAGGTAGACATGGGCTTGTAAACAAATATCGTTGTAACCTCAAAGGACCGTCACAAGTCTTATGATGCATTGTAATTCGTTCTAAGAGTTTACATACTTCTATTTTTGGTATATTGATTTAGGACTTGGTCGAACACTTTTCATAAATTCAGAAGTTGATACTTATCACTAAATATACGAGGACAGGTTGCACTGTTTTGCTTTCGAACATTAATCATAGCTGGAATTCAAATAAACAGTTAAGATATATATTTTAGCGAATGTTGCAAATGTTCCTCTGATTCTGAGCTTAAAATTTTTGCTTTTTTATTAACATCTATTTCTTTTTGTTCTAGGTTCGTCATAAATCTACTGGCGACAAATTTGGTGACGACCTCCCTTCTTGCGCCCGCGCTGTTTGGCGAGTACTTTGCAAGGGAGGGAGACAATTGGGTGGAAGCTGGTGATGTTGCTTCTTCAGCCTGCAGTTTGGCTGCGCTCTTGGCAGTCATGTTGATTGCTCTCGACCAACATCATGCCGTCACTGACCCTCTCCGGTGCCACACACGCCTGCTCCAACGCCGCCCAGCAGCTCTATGCGCAGCTACTTGGCTTGCTGCAGCTTTAGCAGCAACAATTCGTGCTACCATTGCAGTATTCCACCATTACTATCCGCAAGAACTTATTGTGCAAAAAGTTGAACTCTCCTACTATGTCGTGTACTTCATCGCTGGTGTTCTCCCTCCAGTGGCAACAGTTTGCGTCATGTACACAAGAATATACCGTGCGGCTCGGTCTTCTGGCTTAAGAGCGAGGGCACATGGAGCCAGTGCTCTACAACTTCATGAACCGCCAATCAATTTACCAGACTTGGTGGAAGAAGGTGAAGGTCTTACTTTAAAAATTGATGTTCCTGACAACGTCGCTGAAAGTAACCGCAAATTTGGACCGTTTCTGCTTCCTCCTGAACGACCTGCCCGATGCCCCTCCGTGGCGAGTTTACGAAATGCAAGGAAAGAGGGCAAATCCAGTGAGGATCTAAGAAAATGTTTACCATCGGTTAGCTCCGCGCCGTCTCTTGCTGCGCCGTTATTATCTGTTCAATCTCGACCGATCGCAACACCGAATTGTTCAAGAATAACGTCTATTAGGTGTAGAATATCTAACGCTTCTTTATTTAGATATAGGGAAGAATCTCGTGCTGCCCGAGTTGGACTATTGACGGGTGCGCTAGTGATGTTGCATTTGCCACACGCAGTGGCAGCTTTTGTATCGGCCGTAGTGCCAGGATTAGCAGTGAGCGTTCGAACTCCAGCGCTTGCTTTACTATTGCTCGCTTCAGCGCTATCTCCTTTCCTTTTCGCTCTGCGTTCACGACGGGTACAGCGTGAAGCACGGCGTATGTTTCTACCAGAAAAGAGCGCGTGGGATCGTGTAACGGGTGCAGCATCGTCAGCGGCTGCTGATGGACAGCGTGCTCGTGCCGCTTTAGATCTGCTGCGAACGTTGACACCGGGAGTTGATGAAGTTGAGAATGGAGATCGTGGTACGGCACCTGAAACTGGTAGCGAAGTGTACCGCAGCTCCTTCAGCTCCGGCGGTAGCACGCAGCTGTCATCTGCTTCAGAAGAGTGACCGACGCTCTGGCGCGCCTCGAAATCTTCGAAGGTGCGCTTCGCTACTCGACCCACCGCTCTTTTCATCTGTGATACTAGTATAAGACGACCAGCGCTCGGCGCGACTGTTAGACTGATATAGTGTAAGATAATTTATTAGTAAGTCCATGTACCTTTCCGCTGAGCGGACAAATTTTATTACCTGACATTAATGTATTGAAAAAAATAAAAATCATATTGAAATATATTTTATTGTTTAATTTATATCCCTAGTTTAAGTCACTGTTCAGAACAAAGTTATTTAAAGAGGTTTTAAAATACCAAAGGTTACCGAACAATTACTCATCAAAGTAGTATGAAATTATAGAAACTTTTTAATAGTGAACTTGAAGTTCAAATATTAGGATATTTTTTTGATAAAAATGTACTAATATCATTAACAAATAAAAGCGAACTGAATGTATAAATAAACTGTTATATCTTAAGAAAAACAGTATCGCAATTCAATAAACAGTTAAATGCAAATGAAACCCTTCATTCAATCAATTTGAATGTATTTAACATTTCTCATGGTGTTTACTATAGCACCACGTGCTATGATCAATCTAACACTATATAATTCTAAGCTAACATTTATGTATATTATATAAAGATAACAATACTAGAGAAATTTTGTATACGACTGTAATATTTGCACAAACTAAACGTTGGCCGGATTTTTATGGAATTTAAGAAGTAAATATACTAATTACAATTTAAGCTCCATAATTGAAGATTGGGCGAACGAAATTTTACACAGAATAATATACGTAATATAAATCCCTAAGAAATGAACCACTGCTATTTTAATAAGTATTTAACACTTCACTTTTATTGTTTGCTCTTTAGATTATAAATAATCAATAAATAAAACAGTGTTATTGGCACACATATGGAAACAGTTGGAAATTCTTAAGAAGAAAACGTATTAGGAAGTTTTAATATGAAAATCATTAGCTGGTCAGAAGAAAGAGGTTGGCTGTAATTTTAAAATTTTTCAAGAACACGTTAATAGGAAATAATATGATAGATACCAGATATTTTTATTTCATACTAACTGATACTAGCGATTTGTGCACGTCACTTTATATATCGTCAAAGTTTTTATGTGCAAAATAAAATTACATCACTGAACACGTGGTCCGTACGAACATTAGAGCAGAGCACCTAAGAAATGAATCTTGGTAAATATAGGGGCTATCTAAGATATGAAAGTTAAGAGATTTGTTTGTCATTTATTAAGCAGTTTTTTTTATCTCATTATGAATACATCAAATAAAAATATCTAGGTGTTAACTCTACTCTATCTGAGGCCAGGTGATGAGACTTAATATTCGTCTCTCTTGAAGAAGAAGGCTTTAATGACATACCTACAGAATAATTCTATTAGTGTACTTTAAAAATTATTATAATGACCTTTATAAACAACGTAAGAAATAAATTCAGTCATTACAGTTGATAGTTGAAATCCTAATATTATTTTAAAATTGCTTCTATATTAACCCGGATGATTGTCTAAGCTTGCTGTTCAGGTCTTTAATTATATATCAAAAGGAGATTCAGGTAAAGTTAGTAAAATATGAAGAATATATGAAGACCATATATCATATTGAATAAACAGAGGGGAATATGATGCAACCTGTAATATAAATTACTTATAAGTAAACATTTAAATTTAAATATGAAATATTTCATCATTCAATGTAACGGCTACAAAAGATTAGGTTTAATATAATAAACATTTAATATTTTTAGGTAATATATTATAAGGAAATTTTATTAATTGAATGGAAATAATTTTGTCTATATTTTTATTTATATTAGTTCTAATAAATTTCTGTTTGTTATCAACTTATCACCCATTTGTTCTCCTGTAACAGTAGTTTTAATAATAAATCGTGTATCGAAAATTATAAGAATATATAATACTAGCTTTCAGCCCGCAGCTTCGCCCGCGTCGAGTTCGCTTATATCGTATTTCCAAGAGAACTTT
>DVQO01000186.1:0-25502 GCA_018231785.1 Danaus gilippus
GAACCCCGGTCTCCCGCGTGACAGGCGGGGATACTGACCACTATACTACCGAAGAAATACTTACTTATGGTATATATATGAAATAAGAGTATTTTTATAACTATCAATAAGGTACTATAGATTCTCATTAATTACTGGTTATCGAATAGTTCCAACAGTATTGAATGAATGCAAAGTTAGTGCTGAAGCACTAATTTTTATTCTTGAATTACCATGCAATAAAAATGCTTTCCATAGATTTCTAAAAATCTTTCATTAAACATTGATCAACTAATGTTTTGTCTGTTTTCATTTGTTTTTTTTTTATTTCGCTAATCTTCAATTACTTGAATGATTTATATGATCAAATAATATTTTTCGGGTCTTGTGTGCATAATATTTTAGATACTAATTAAACGTTATGTGTTCACTTGGCGTTGTACAGACAAAAAATATTTATTATTATTTGTAACTTGGTCATATTAAGATTAATATATTTTTAAGGACAGCCATACATCGTCTCAACGTTATTAATAACAAGTTATTCGAGTTAACTGCCCTGTAAAGAAAAGGATATTTAACTAAGGTTCATGACTACCATAATGAAGAATATTAATAACATTTTTTAAGATAATGTAAAGACCTAGAATTTACAATACTAGAGATTTTCTTAATAAAATAGTGGGAACGCCTACTTGCTGATGATATCTTCAAAAAAAAAAAAAATGTTTTTTTCTTTCTTAATCAATGTTGCTGCGAAATTAGTATTCAATGATACGAACTCCCGCAATGGGATTGTATTGTTGAGGCTGTCATTGCATTAAACTCTTTTTGAAGAATGGATATTATTCCTTACTTGCAGGATCATATCTTATATGTATATAGGCTTTTGGTATAGATGTAATTCTTCTAAACTGAAAAGTGACATTACTTTGGTTAACAATTTAAAAAGGGAATCTCACTATTTTACATTATTAAATAGATATGAAAGTAATTTTTATGAAATTTTTCAAGAGGACTTTTGGTAGCTCCAATAATATTTTTGGAATGTTTCTCACATCTTCAAAAATAGACAACAAGAACTTTAAAAAATATATGGCGGTGTAAATATAAAGAAGAAAGGTTTTTTGTCTACTTGATTAGAAATTATTAAGTCTAATTTATTATTGTTTTGTATGAAAACTAAGTTTGATGCTATTTCTCTATCGCTTCTTCTGTGCACATGCCTCGTCCAAGTAAGGTTTAAATTGGATCAAGCTTTTTGGTACCTGCAACCGGCGTTGGGTGATTTATAACATGTTAGCACATCAAAAACGACAAAATATACATATAATGTACAATTTTGTATTTATAAATTTTCCTTAATGGCTTATACAAACTGTCTACAACAAAATAAACAACAAAGTATTATTACATATTATCCTAATTAAAAAATCGTTATTATAATTTGATTTCTAATAATTAAAAATTAGAAGTAACTAGTTTTTTTGATATGTTCTTTTCAGTCACTATGTTCTTTTTAGTCCTAAATCCATATAAATATTCATATTAATCTAATAAATCTAATCTAATCTAATCTAATCTACTAAATCCATATAAATATTCATATTAAAAAAAGAGAAATTTCTAAAAGTCAATTTTTATATATATATCGTTACATTCTGAATAATAATTATATAAGTTTTTGAAAATAACGCATCAATGAAATAATTTAGAGTACCTAACTCCTAAGGGATTTCCTTTAGAGATGGTATAAGAAAAGGGTATCGACCACCATACTGTCTTTGCCGGCGAAATGAGGCACCACTTCATACATATGGCTCCGCAATTCTGAGGTGTTTTAATATCCTTGGTCGCTACTTCTCTTCACGAAAGATCTTATTCGAGGTTCAGACTTTAATAGCTAACCCCTTTCAACCCATTAATTCCTAATTTGAAGGGATGACCACCTCGCGTAAGATACTACAAAAGTTAACAAGCAAAAACTACTAAGAGATAGTAGATAATTTGAATCACGGTTGCTATAATGAAATTGAGAAACTGAATAAATGTGGTATGAGAAGAATCGTATAGTAAATCTAAAAACCCTATGGATGTTTATTATAATGAATTAAAACTGATTTTAAATTTCTTAACCGTTTTGGTGTTTTTTCATGAAAATAGAATTTTAATCGTATTTGGACTTGTAAGTTTAATCACAACATTATAAATAAAAATTAAAATTAAAATATGATTCTAGACATTTGTATATGGTCTTTTGGGAAGAATACGTTTTAATTTGCTTTAGGGCTATAGATACTGACTTTAAGTAACATTTGGTCAGAAAGTAATATGATATATAAACTTTTTTTTAATTTATATATATGATAAATAAAAAAATATCGTTTATAAGTTAAATTTACTACATTAAATATGTGAAAAAATCTTGAGGAAATTTTGATTTGCGGTGAGGAATTGCCAAGTGTACGGAAAATTATTTACAAATCTCCACATGCAGGAAATATGTAGTTAAATTAATTATGTTTAAGAGATGACTGTTAAGGAAAACGTCTTATCAATTTACATTTAAGACAAACATTTGACTCTGTTTTTGTTTATCAAAAATATAAATATTTGGATATGGTCTAAAGGAATATCATAATTAAACTTAAAGACTGAAATTGATTATTTTAATTGATAGTTATTCTAGTTATATAAGTAATTCCACACTTCGTTAAATTAAGAGTTCTACAAAGACTCCCCCGGAAGGCGCTAATAATGGCAACGCAACTCTTCAACGGCATCCTGAGGAGCGGCCACTTCCCTACCATCTGGAAGCGAGACCGGGTTATAGTAATACCCAAACCCGGTCAGGACCTCAGGAAACCTGAGAGTTACCGGCCGATCACACTCTTTCCAACACTATCCAAGGTGTTCGAACGGCTGCTGCTGGCGAGAATCAATCCCCACCTGATGACAAGGCCGGAACAATTTGGTTCCCGCCAGGATCATTCCACCAAGCTGCAGCTGACTCGAGTATTGGGCGAGTTGGCCACGTGGCTAAACAAATACAGCAGCACAGTGACCGTGATGCTAGATATGGAGAAGGCATTTCATAGGGTGTGGCACGATGGTATTATTTACAAACTATCGTCATGCACCCTACCAAATCCTATCGTCACGGTCAGGTAGAAGGTACAGTACCATCTGCATTCTATCATTAAGGCTTCAGAGATTAGCATTATCTACTATCAATGGACCAAAACTATATACCAAAATAATAAATGAGGTAGGGTGAAATAGCCCAGAAACATTGTTGAACTAAGAAAAGAGAAAAGTATATGAGTATTCTACACACAAAATAGAAGTTTCCAAATAAACTATAATATTGAATTGTTTAAATGAATATATGTTTTTTTTAAACTCTTTTTACGAGCCGTCCAATCGGCCTTGGTGGGGCCGGAAGGGATGTGAGAGACTCGACCTTGGCAGGCTACTACTCACTAAAACCACTGCGAAAGCCATCGGCTGCTATGTCGGTGTACCCCGCATCTGTCAGCGACAGGGCACACCAGCGACTGGCCGGTCCTGGCAAAGACCGGACTTACTCCCTCGAAGTATGTTGCTTTCACTGGAGCCGGCTTACCACGATGAATACATGTTTGAGCATTGGCTCATTCATATCCATTGGGATAAAAAATCTTTCCTATAATCTTCCTTGATAATGCCATAGACGACACTCCTTAAAAACTCACACACTGTTTAAATCTTAATAAAGTACGGAAATGTTAGCCTTTTAAGATAAATATAAGACTTAAAATGAAGTAATATATTTATTAATTCTGTATTTTGTTCTAAACGCAAAAATATTACAATTAATTTAATTTAATTTTTTAATATTTTCAGGATCGAAATCTTGTATTTAGTGAAGGCAGTGTATATTCCAGGGAAATCAGAACCGCATTGTTTGGGGCCGTGGTACAAAATACCGTCTGTATATTTCTATTGGTTCCATTGTATTCTCCTTCTAACATCAGATGACTTTCGGCGTTACCGATGCTGCTATTTTTTAAATCATCACTAACTCAAATATAGTTCGAAAGTCTATTCATATCTTCTATTTCGTTAAATCTAAATGGTTAATTTCGTTATAAATTGGTTTTATTTTTATAAAAAAATAAGTTAAAAACATATTATATATGTATAAACAACATATTAAGTAAAATATATGTTAAGTGCTGACGAATGCATTATAACATACATATTTTACAATAATTTATGAAATGGATAAGGTATCTAAAACTTAAGACTGGTAGTTATAACCCTAAATAAATTTATATATCTACAAACGCTGGTTGCATCTTAAGCTTGCCAATTGGTTTCTTCTTCACGCAAAGTTCAACTTCATTTAAAATGAGATCAAACAGTAGCCATCTGTTGCTAAGTTACGAGGACGTCATCATAGTTTTAATATGTCGGTTAGTTATGAATTAGTACGAATATTGTTTATTCATGATTACGTTGCAATTTTGAGTTATTGGATGAGAAATAAAACAAAACAAACGAATTTCTTAACATTTATTCCTTGTATTATTCTCATTATTTCGAATTTTGATGTCATTATAATTAACTCATACATTTACATCATTATATTTCCTTCAGTTTTCCTTATGTTTTGTCATGTCAATAGATTTATGTTGTTAAAATTTCATTTTAGAATGTCTAAATCACAAAAATAGAACTATAACGTAATGAATAAATAAATACTTTGATGACAAATGTCTATCGTGAATATAAATAGTTTTCTCTAATAAATATTGCATTTGTTAATTATAATTATTTATTTTTCAAACAGCGATGCACTAAATTAATTTGATTCTGTCAAAATATTTCTTAAAGCAGATAAATAGTACCTTATTTAGTAAAAAATAATCTCAAGTCTTAACATATCTTAATGAAAACATTATCAAGTCATTACAGTAGTCTGTTGTTTAGTAAGATCAAATTACACGGCGCTTTCTCTATGTAGGGTCAATGTGACGTCAGGCGGGGGGGTTTCCCAACTCCAGAAACGGGGTTTGCGTTGTCTGTCGATAGCTGGCGCTGTCTCAGCTGAACCGTCGGAGTAACCACTGCTGCATGACCTCAGACTGCACGAGGCTCGCACTTTATGTTCTGGAGTTTGGATAACATTGAGATTATAATTAATAGGGTTAATATATAACGATATGCAATAAAATAGTGCGTTCAGATAGTTTAGACAGTTTATGAAAAATTGTTTTAAAATTAATTAAAATGGCATTATAAAAAAATGTAGCTTATGATATCACTGATTTGTTTTTGATGGATTGTTCTAAATATGTTAAATTCAGGCGAATAATTTATTATTCTTTTTGCATATTCCAAATATTTGAACTGAAGCTATCGTCCTGAATGAGAGTAATTAATAGGTACATATTTGTACCTATTTATATATACTAAGAACGTGTTTTTTGATTATTTCTTAATGAGTTCAGCATCATTTTGGTTAGCGATGTATTTTTATATAAAAAATCAGATTTAGTAATAGTTTATCACAGTTGTAGTGTTACATGTCTATCACTTTCTTACCTACCTCCAATAGTATCTAAGTAATCCCTCGCCACCTCGTCTAGTTGGAGAACCTGAATAATAGGAGGCTTTGTTCGAGATCGTCGTGCCAAACGATACACCAGTGCTGAGGATAGTATGAACACAGCAACCAACACGACCACGCCGATAGATATGCCAACATCCCTTTCTAGAAGAACTGAAAATGTTAAGTAATAAAGAGCATTAAAAAATGTTTCAAAAAGCAAAAGAGGTTGTTACTTTCATTTGTAGAAAACTTAAAAAATGTATAAGAGAACAAGTAAGTAACTAGTCTGGTTCAATGTTCTAAAATATTGCTTGAAATAAGCATGAGCTTCTGAGTTGGTCTCCGGTGTCTTTAGGATTTTTTGACTGATAACAACAAAGTGAAATAATATGGAAGCTAGAATTTATTTTTATGTTGAATAATTTCTCTGAATGGCTTATTAAACTTACCATTATATTTCTATTAGAGTTCTATGTGTTTATGGTTATATAAATGATGTTAAAGAGGAATAATAATAATATATATTTAAAAGAGACAAATATTTTTTGGATTACTACGCGTATTTTATTATTTTTAAAAACTACATAGTACTTTGCAGCAACTGAAATGTTTGGATTATGTAGTTTTACATAATATATATAATAAATAGTAATACGAATAACATTAGTTTCATTTAAATGAACACTCGTATTGTATATGTATTAGATCTTAATAATATATATTTTTCTCAATAACATTAAAAACCCATGGTATCAATAAAAATATGCTTACATTTCCACCAAGGTGCTTCAGCGGCGTGCAGTAAATTATCAGTAGGTCGCAGCAGTAGAGCTGATGAACACCCATATCTGTTACAAGCGGAAGCGCCAGCTTCATCGCCTACCCTGAGGTTCCCTAGAGGACCTCTCACCAGCCACGGCACGCCCTCTCCCTGAGCAAGAGCTTGGCTCGTGCCATATCCCATAGAACCTCGTCTTTCCAACACCAACGAAGCATTTGATGTGGACATACGCCACACCGAAACCTCGTAGTACGTCGCATTTTCAACTGAAATTGAAAAGTAGTTCTTAAATTAATCTTTTAATATTTGTTAAACACAACTATCAGATGACCAACAAACCTGGAATACATCTCATTTGAAATTCTTCATATTCATAAGCTAGGTCACATTGTTGCGGTTGAGATGGCCTTAACAGGTCAAAGGTAAAAACTCTTTTGCATGGTTTGTCTTGGGAGGCTATACCGTTTCCTGCCTCACAGCTAACATCTAAGCTCCTAGATAAGGTTCCAGTAATTTGCGTGAGGGGTAATATTGGAGAACCAGTTGTTAAATGCTGGACATCTTCATCTGAAGGCTGGATATGCCAGAAGAATGTGTCTGGTGGTGGTAAAGCTTTGACGTCGCATTTTAAAGTTTCTTTCACTAGAGTTATGCCTCGCTCTATACATTCAGGGGGATCTGAGAAAAAGTTTGAATATTAAAGATTTCGTCTTAATTCTATAGGATAAATGTTTAACAAAAATAAAAAGAAGATAAAATGTTTTAATCCAATAACGCTTACATAATACACTTATACTAATGCTTTCTGCTCTCGTTTCTCCAACACTGTTTCGAGCTGAACAGGAGTATCGGCCAGCGTGTCTCCGTGTCACTTCCTCAACTGACAGCGTCGGAGAGAATACGTCACTGCCCCATAAACTATTCGGTCTTATCTCTATGTCCTGAAATTAAAATGATTTTCACTTAATTATAATATCGTAAATATTGTTTTTGATTTATGTCATGGTATAGATGGTATGTCTATTTAAATGTATGTAGGTTTCATTATTATCAAAACATTTATTACATAAAACTTTATTTTAATTTAATTTTGGTTTTTTACAAGACTGATACTAAATTAAAACTTACATTAAAATACCAGGTAAAGTTTTCAACAGGTGGGTTGGCTTTCACTTCACACTCCAGCTGAAGGCTGTCCAACTCTGAAACTTCATTCAGTCTTCCATCTCCTAATTTCGTTATTTCCACTATCGGACTATCTGAAAAATATACATATTGCCATTGTATTATTTTACTGATATTTTTTTTGTAAATGAGATACGTAGTTATTTTAATATTTAATATGCAATTGAATTTTGTTATATTTATACTTTTCTACTTTTTTTTGCCCGTGACTTCGTTATTTTGGAATTAGTAATATATGTATAGCTAAAGCTGGGAAATTGCCAGGTAGAAGAAGAAGTATAGCTGACCGGGCGAACTCTATTCAGCCTTAGAGGCCATAAATAACCAGTTATTGGAATATTTTAAGTTTTTTTTCTATCGAACAGAAATATATAGATATCCTATGTCCGTCTTCTGGTTCTAAGCTTTTTTACCACCAATTTTCAACCATATTCCTACAGCCGTTCTTGAGTTATAAATCGTGTAACTATCAAGACTTTCTTACGTATATATAAGATTATTTTAGCTTAATTATACCTACAGGTAACATATAATATAACGATATCCGCTTTGGAATCTCTGCCGGGTGCCAATGCGGTGTTGGTCGCCACGCACGCCAATGTACCGCCATTGTCGCTTACTGCCGGTGTCAACTCCAAAAATGATTCCGCCTTACGAGTTGCATTGCTCCAACTCTATAAAATTTAAAAAGGATTATTCATGAGTATTGATTTTTTTAAATTTAAAACAATTTGTATTTACTTGTTTAATATAATGAAACTGATTTTGATCCTAATAGAGCCGATAAGGTGACAATATAATAAAATATTTTCAAGTGCAATCCTTTCATGGCGGTATAAGATTTATAAATTTTCGTTACGGGGGAAAATTTATTGAAATATAATTGAAAATTTAGGGAATTCATATAGAGGAATAAAACACTGCTCTAATAGTATAATTACGTTAAAACCTTTTTCTGTGGTAACAGTAATTATTCCGTTGAACTGTAGTTAAATACAGCTAGAATCAAACACTTATAGCTGTTTTTTTTATCACAGTGAAATCGGTTGGTATAACTAATTTTTTTATGATTCCTCGCCATATTTGTATTTTTTTTGTCGCTTAAAATCAGTAAAATTAACACAAAGTTTATGGATGTTGAAATGAAAAAAAAATAATGAAATAATTGAATGTATAGAACCTGGTTGCTATGCTGCGTGAGGTGACGATGATCAAGCCACCAGGATAGTTCAGGTGGGGGGTAGGAGCCATGAGCCACACAACGAACTGTTGCTCGCTGACCAGCCCGAAGAGCTTCTCTCACTGTTCCAGATACCCAGTTGATAGAAACGTTATACGCTGGCACTGGAATCATTATTATTGGCTATTAGTTCGTTAATACCTTATTATTTATTCAACAATTTAATAGTCTTGTTATATAACTCTGTTTTTGGTTTGTGATAATAAGTAATTCATATTTTTGACATGACAAAAAAGTCTGTTCGTTTTCTGTACATATATTTTTTGAATATGTCAATTATTGTTACAAATACTTCCACAATTAAAGGAGAGACTAGATACACATGTATATCAGTACTTAAATAGTTTGGATGTTTCAGTTATCGCTATGGTTATTGTTTGTGTTCTATTACAATTAATATCCTTAGATGTAGAAAATAAAACGCTAATAATAATTGCAGACAGTTAGTTTCACGTGATTGGTGGAAACAGGATTCTTTTTACATATGTAGGTACATATTTTTTTGACATATTAATATGAAAGTAACCAGTGAAGTCACTACAGCAATTTGTAAGTTATAAATAAGAATTTAATTCTTGTAACCATAACTTTGATCAAATGTCAAAGATACTTACAATACAACTCGACATTTAGTGTTGTCACAATAGGCGGTCTTAGTTGTGTGTTCGATGCTCTGCAGGAAAGTGAGTTAGCGTTGTCTCGAGTCAAAGGAAGATAAAGCTCATTTTCCCGTACATTAGGAATATCACTGATACCATCTGATGCGTCAACAAGATCGCTTCCAGCATACCAACTTATCCTAGGCGGAGGTCTACCTGAAAATTCAACATTTTTAGGTAGCTTTATTGATAATATTTTTATTAATACCGAACTATTTAACCGCTACCTAATAACAGTTTAATTAAAACCAAATTCTTTTACACCGGTATTGCTGCCGACAACCTTGTTAATGTTTCATTCTCTGAATTCCACCGCGGTATCCGGTACACTTCTCATGAATATGTGTATCACTTAATGAAACATTCGTGTAACTGAACTGTTTTGTTTTTATTTTTTGTATATATACTGACCTCCAATAACGAGACAGCTTAGCACCAAAGTGTCTCCCTCATGATATGGCCCTATCTTCCCTTCCACCTTGTTTCCAACTTCGTCTAGAAAGAATGGTTGGCTGGGAAGAACTGCACCAAAGGAAATAAAATTGAAAGATGCAAAATGGAAGTTTATAAGAAAGTAATAAAAAACGTCTTTTAATAATTATTTAACCTGTTTTAGTTGAGTTATGCAGTACTATTCGTTAAAGATAAAATTTACTATGGTAGTTGGGAAAACATGTTATATAGATTATAGGCATTGAAATTACGACAAATGAGTAATATTGTAAAGATTATTACTCTGGCTAAGATACCTGGTAATTCAATACAAATAAAATAAATAATTACACAAGCGTATCCAATATCCAATCAAGTTAAAATAGCGTTTTGATGACTTCTTGAAAGTAATTACATCAATTTTATGATCAATTATGAGCATGATAGTGAATATTATAATTGCAAAAGTTTTATGTTCTAGTATACTTAATTTTACTGCATTCAACTAAAATATCAGTTATTAAATTGTGGATGTAAGACTATTTGCTTCTGACTTCGTCTTTGTAAATTAATCAATTTGTTACTAATTCCTATTTGTCACTTAGAATGTGTTATATAATATAGTATGAAAAAATTTAAGATGTTTTAAGTTTAATAAATATTTATATCCCAACAGGGTTTTTGGTATTGATACGACAAAATCCTTAGCACCTTTACCATCATATGAGAAATCTTCATCATCAAAAATATTGATACAAAGTACAAGAACAGTTTGTATATTTATAAACAATTTGTAATACATTATAAATATTAAACGTATGCAAATAAAATTTACGCACTTGTTTGGATAATTTTTTATCATAAAGACGATTTATTCACCTCGTGCTTCTTTTGTAAAACTGGTCTGTAGTAGAATGTAAGCAATAAATAATTGTTACTGAGAACTTGTTGTACTAACAATAAAGTGTTAATAGTTGTACCATTAGTGTCACCAATTTTATTTACAACTGATAATAATCAACATTACTTTGAGATAATTTATTTATTGAAGTTATTTTGATAAGCGAATATCGTTCAATAATTTTTTTTTAAATATTAATATAATGTTTGTAATTACTTTTATATTTTATTTGACACACACTTTAAAAGACTTCATTTTTATTATACAATATATTGCATCTATTACAGTTGTAGAAAATATTAATATGTCAAAAATGATTTTGTTTAAAAGTTTTAATTATTTTAATATGAAAATTGGTTACGATATTATTAAAAATTATTATAGACCCGTAAATTTCTAAGAATTGCGTCACCATCTAGCATCTTGACTGTTGGAATTCCATAAAAGTCATTAGTTGAATAGTTGCTCTCAAAGTTATCTGATAAACAAATCTTAGTTAATTTATTGAGGCTGTACGTTATTCGTCAATATAATTACTGTTACTTCACAATTATTTCCCTAAGCCTCTAGAAGTAGAAGTTTATTTCTACTATAGCAAAATATTATTTATCATAATACTTCATAAATGTAATTCATTAAATTCCTCATAAAATATGTTTATAGCCTATGAATAATTTGTCCCGGTTATCTCGATTTATTGGTAAAATGTTATGCTTTTTATATTATTTACATTTTTTTACGTTTAATGTACAAAGCTTGTTGTTACCTAGTCTTTATATGGAAGTATCGTTAAACATGTAAGTTCGAACTTGTCGAATGTTTCAAAGTAACGGAATATCTGTATGGTTAATTTTTTTTAATTTTCCACCAAACTTATAAAATTATGCAACAAAGCAATTATAAAGCAATCTTTTTAAAAGATATGTTCATCAAATAGACATGTTGTTTAGAAATACATAGTGAGGCGTTTTTGGGACTGAAATACTTTAATAATATGATTAAAAAATCTTATTGTATATTTTACCTATAATAGTTACATTGACTCCTATGTTCCTTGTGGGGGCCAATAGGAAGTCAACTCTACAATGATAAAGGGCTTGGTCATCTCCTCTCAGTTTAGTGATTGTCAAAACTGTCGGTTGTTTGGTAAGATCAGTTCTTAATCTGTGGCTGGTGTTGAAGCTATTGCTTGACCATTCGCTGGATATTCTTGCGTCATAACTGAAATAATATAACAATTAAGGAACACTTTTAATGGAAGGAAAAATTTTAATGGCTTATAGTCATACGGAGATCATTAATTTGTTAATAATTACCTATATACAGGCAGATTATCTTTATACCAGACCAAAAGCATCAATTCGTCATTAGGAGTGTCTGTAGTCGAATCACAAAACAGTGTTATGTTTCCACCTTCCAATGCCTCTTGAGCTAAGACTGGTCCTAAAAATACATCGCCTCCAATTTAAATAAAACATTATAAGGAATTGATGAATAAAGCAAATTTAATACCAAATATGAAAAATCTTTTTCTATTGTTTTGTATTTCTTTTGATCATTATTATATTGTACTATATGTCTAAACGTTTTAATTTTATGTCATGTTCTTAAACTCACCATCTGTACCAGGAATAAATGCGTAATTAGACGAAATGATCATAAAACCTATGAGCGCCGCAGTGACGCGCATCCTATGGTCCATCCATGCTCCAGAACATATTTTTCATTGTCAAGAAATTATCTCATCTTTTTGACTTTAATCTCTATGTTAGTCTTAGATATTCTCCAAATTCCTTTCCTCAATCAATCTGCAATCAAAAAAACGTCCAAATTAAAATACTATTATATAATTCTTGCAGTTTTTTTTATAAGGCTTTGTTATTAAGCAACTTAAATATACTTTGTATGACTATTTAGTAAAATTTTTAAAACAACGCTATTTATATTCGCACTTTTGCAATATTTAAAGTTCTATATTTGACTTTAAAAAATTTCAAAACTAGTTTTTCAATAACGATTCGATCGTAAACATATAATTTATGATAATCTCAGAGTATATTTGTCAAACTTTCAAGGAACGTCATTTGTATTCGCACATTTGAAATACTTAAAAAGGCGAGAAATTTATAAACAATATATTTTGACAGTTCCTTATAATCAAATATTTTCAAATCCGGCTTGCTGATTTCATTATTCGTAGATCAAAGTTCAATAGCCTGTGGTCGAATCACCTGTCTAAAAACCGCTAGGCCGGTGTTCAATACTCGATAAGATTCTGTACGTATTACTCATAGTATCCAGTTACAGAAATATATTAATGGCTTCAAGAGTTTTAACATGTGAGAAACATCTTCAGAAGGAAATTTAAATAAAAAGTAACTAGTAGTATGGTGGTTTCGAAAGATAGAAATCAGGAGATAATTCTGAAGATTGCTAAATGGATTGAGAGTCGCAACAAAATCGAATAAGTCACGAAGACCTTTGTTTACTTCACTCTTTATCAGATCAGATATTGTTCACTGAAATCCAAAACTCTTTGTCCCGAAGTTTGTAAAGCTCAATCTCGATAAAAACATGGAGTTGTTTTGAAATGTATTTTATTATTTGTAAATTACTTTTTATTTATTTTTCACAACAAATAGTATTTAATGTACATATTGTTAATGACTCATTCGCAAATAAACCTATTTTATCTAACGTTTCAATTTTAAATTAAACCTCGATTTTTTTCTTTGAACAATATTTTTATTGTGTAAAGCTTGTGTTTCAACTTATTGTGTTTTGAATATTTATATGTTACAATAAATATATTAAAGTTATAACATGTTTCACTGCATTCTAATGTAAACTGAATGAGAAAATACAAATTAAAGACTTCATTATTTGTTGAAACTAGAATTATAATTTAACAAACATACGTTTGTCTATAAACTGTTTTAGTTATATTACAACACATATACCTTTTAAAAAAGATTGTCTTATAAACGAGTCATTAAATATGGCCCATTATTTGAGTGTCACATTGAGTTTTTCCAAAGCTGAAAAAGGGTCGATTACCTTCGTCATTATTACATATAAAGCCCCTTTACCTTAACAAATAACTCGATTTATTCAACCATTCATTCCAATATGAATGTGACACAGCAATAACAATTAGTGAACGCTTTGGTCAGTGTCAGAGACGAAACCGGTATGTAATGTTTCTAAATTATGAATAACTCATGTTTTTTTGAGTCATTTAATATGCGTGTATACATTAAACACACAGACCTTTATTGTTGTTAATATTTAAATAGAAAGTTTTAAGTGGATAATGTTTTGAGATGTATTTAAAGGTTAAGTGTTAGCGAAAACAAAACTTATTATTGCAACATTAAAAACAAACCTATACATACCAATCGGCAAAGTTTCATTTGAATAAAAATAAAATTTAATCTTTAATAAATTGAAATGAAAAAATTTCTTTATATAACTTCCTAATATCTCTATGGAATTTATTTATGGAGTAAATTTCTAAGACCACCTTTAAATTTCATTAGAATTGATTGATGGGTGAGACAAAAATGGATTGCCATTCGAGCCACACCCACCATTACCATACAATCTTACTTAGGAACGGTCATTAGAAATAACTGGTTTTAACCGGTTTTAAATAAAAACAATAGATATCCAAACTCGCTCTTATCCAGGTATGCCTTGATGACAACTTGTTTTATTATACTGGCTTAAGATCATTCTCAATTTTTTAATGACTTTTACTGATAAACTTTATATGGATTAAAAAGATACGCGACTTATTAATTCATTAGACAATCTCTAACTTTTCTGTAAATATCTCTAACAAATAAAATGCTTAGGAAAAATTGAGGTTACTGATAGTTAATTACTACGGTTGTATGCCATTACGTTACCAATAAATTATGACATACTTAATTAATGATGTTTAATTAAAAAACTTGGACAGGAAGTTTTAATAAGATAAAACTCCTGGCATGCGTATATATACGTTTACATTTTAATTCTTTTTCCGCTGTCGATTCGATTGCTTCGTGATGATATACCAGCGAGAAAAAATTAAAACAAAAAAGGTTTCATTTGCGAGAGTAACTTACATATCATGTCTGCGATGATATAAAAGCATAGTCTTCCTACCGATACATGAAGTAGAGTGCTTTTGTTAGGGATCGCAATAATTTCATTTGAATCATATAACCTACATGAAATGAATACGTGATTTAGAGTAAGTACATTTCTAATTCTAGTAGTACTGTTCAGAAAATGGTATCAAAAAAAAAATCATATTAAGAAAGAATTATTTTTTATTTTTTGATGTGGTCAAGTCCAAAAAACGTATTATTATTTGATTAACTTCCATGTCATTGATTGAATAAGTTTATAAATACTTATTTGTGTTATAAAAAGAAGCGGAACAATATGAACATTCAGTGTACTGGACTATAAAGTATTAAGGATGAATCATAACTCTGAGAGACTAGGATTTGCTATTAACGGATTGTCATGATGAAGAATAAGCAATTTGGTTTAAAAAAACTTTGATGGCAGCGTGGGCTATAGAAAAATAATTTTAATAAGTATGAAGCGTCATCTTTATACAAAAAAACTTGGTAGATTAAAATATACTGTTGCATTTTATCTAATGGTTTAGAAATACCAAGGTCAGGTCATGGCGATTTCGTTGCGAGTGGAACTTTTTTTTGGTCACCAAATCTAATTGGTTCCGTCTCGATATCAAGGTTTTTACATTTCATTGAAACAACTCTGCCAGTTGTTTCTGTAATGTTTCATCACTGTTTAATATTTATATAAACAATGTGTAAATCTACATATAGAAACAAAATGGTTGCGGTGATTATTCTTGATTGTTTCGGAGACAGTGGAAATTTATATTTCTAGAACACTTTTTAAGACATAAATTGGTATGATAATTTATATTTTGATATAAGACCTCGAAATTCTTTAAGTCCAAGTCAAGTACTCGAAAGGTAAGGGTATTTTCTAGTAGGTATTGACGCAATTGTCAAGTGGTTTGTAAGTGGATACCAAGAATTTATGCTGTTAAAGATTTATGACACCGTAATTTATGTCAAAGGCATGTATATATATATATACATATATGTTAAGTTAAATATCCTACAAGAAACGAGATGTTTGTAATTTCTGTCAATAAATCAATATAATAATTGTGAAGAATGTTTACTTATTTTACTAGAAGCTATTTGTATTATGTTAATAATGAGATGATACTCTGAAATAGGCCTCGGAAAGTCATAGCACAGTATACGCTAAGATAACTTAGATTACGGTAGAAATTATGAATATTTTCTGTTCTAAAAGTCTGAGGCAAAATTAATTTTATATTTGTATTACATAACTGCTAATTATTAAACATTAACATTATTCTCTTTTGTTGTTTGTCCTTGTTTATTTGGGCACAAGTCCAGAACCTTTGATGTCAAAACTTAAAGTCTTGAATTATGTCTGTTCGTTTGTATGTATATATGAGTCTTTTAAAACATACCAATGTTTTAAAGACTCTTTGTTTTCTTTATACATTTTTAATTCACACTGGCTATGAAACTGAAATTTGAATGAAATATTAAGTATGAACTCGCTCAAATAATACTGGGAGAGATTCTTTTTTGCTTACGTCTAATTACTTACAACATTTTTTAATGTATCTAATAATGATAAATGTAGTTTATAAAATGGACACAATGCAAAAATAAAAGATTGCTGGGTTAGGGACCTAAAGTGACTTCCTATCGTATTTTGTGATTGTCTCCTGGGCTGTATATTTTTGGAAATTTTAACAAAAAAGGTTATTGTACATTATTCTGGCTTGTATATGACTCTTCTACGTAGACTAAATACAGTGGCAGTATTAGTATTCAGTAAAAAGATACAATGTTCACATATTTGTAAATAAAATTCTTATTTTTGGAATTGACCCTTAAAGTACTCAGTTATGTATTAAATGATTTTGAATTAGAGAAAACAAAAAGTATATAAGTTTTCTAAAATTAAAAATATATATGGTAAAGCTGAAGTATCTACTCATAAAAATGTACTCATTTTTCCTATTTATTTAGTGTATAACTTTGTTTCTTGCAAATAAAACAGTTCGAGTAAGGTTAAAGAAAAAATTTTGCTGTTAACGCAGTTAGTTGCATGGTTCTGCCTCATTGATCACATAATCGAAGCGAAAGCATAGCTGTGATAATGTAGTCAAGTTCAACTTAACGCGTAACGATCCGTTAGGGCGATATAGCACGAGAAACAGTTGGAGACAGGTGTTTTTAGATGAGATATTTATGTCTTTAAATGGTGATTAAGAAATTTTTAACAAGATTTCTTACTATGATGTTTTTGAAATTTAAGTTATGGAATGTGAAAATTAACAAGTCTTTAATAGTTTTTAACAGCTGAGAATGAGATTGACTAAAATTAAGATGACTTAATAACGATGTAATTGAAATTTTTAATCAAATACATCGTACGTACATCCAAATAAGAAAAAACTTTTAATCTACAATCCAATCTTTGACGATATCATTTAATTCTACATGATCCCGAGAATTTCGTTTCCTAATATCACAATTTGTATGCATCGACCATTTTATAAACTCTCCGTTTCAACACACATTCAGATAGATCCATGCCTCGGGATACTATTTTGACGGAATTGAGTTTTTCATGTTCAAAGTGAGATTAAGTAAAAATGTAATTACTTTTTTCACATATTATTACATGTTTATACTATATTTTTCCCTCACTCACTGTGCATAGAAAATGAAACTTACCTTTAAAAGTCGTAGTGTTGACTAACACACTTCAAAGAATAGTGAAAATAAATAGTGTCTTATTCCAGCAGATAAACAGTATTAGATATAAGTAGGTATACGAAGTTATTCCACTTCAATTTAAGTTTAAGTGAGGGTAAGTAATAATATTGTATACAGCTCGTAGTTTTGCCTTGTAACAGTTTCCAATAAATAATAGGAGATTAAATATTTTGGAAAAAATATTATGGTTCTCATTGTAATTTATAAAACCAATTGTAAAGCGTTTAGACATTATTATAAAAAAATTACTGACTTTTACTTATTATAATTAATATACCTATAGATAGCGTTAGTTAATTATTATAAGAATTCTCAATTAATAATAACAGATCAAATATAAAGTTAACAAACTATAAGCTTAGTATTGTAAATTATTCAGATATTTAGATTATTATAAACAATAGCTATTTACAATACATATATTTACCTTCTTAAATAAAAAAAATATTAAAAAATAAAATAAATAAAGAAAGCATACTATAAAAGGATTGCTACGAATAATAAAGTAACCAATGAAAAGACTATGTTCGCGACGCCCAAGAGAAAAACTTGAATGTTGTCTAGTACTTTAGCTATTCAGACTAAAATGAAGTCTGGGAAAGTACTTAGCCATGAAGGCAACGTCCTGGGTACATGCATTAACATATAAAATTATCTTATTCTTTCTACAGCTTTTTTAAAAAGTTTTGTTACATCTAAGACACTATTAGGTAATATATTTTATCTAATTTCTATTTGGATTGACTATCACAATTTTTAAATCTATTTCAGATCAATGTTTTGTATTTTAAACAAGTTTATTTTTGCAATTACACAACATTTTTTTAAAGAATTTCCGTTAACGTCAGCCGTTTTTGAAAGGTCATCAAAATGGAAGAAATTTTTCAATTTCAGTGTACATTTTTTTGTTTGTATTCGTTCAACACTTTTCTTTTTATAGATTCATATTTATACAGAACCATTTTGACAACAAACACTACCGAAAGCAAGATATTTTTTTTAAGTAAAATTTTTTTTGAGAGTTGTATTCGATTATTGTTTTTCTATTTTATATTGCTGCCATCGTAGTTAATGGAACTATTCTTATAACTTTGAAGATAATAAAAAAAAAATGATAATAATAGGAATATTTTGAATTTGAATTGAATATTTTTGTTAAATTTAATTTTAATATAAATTTAAAACAATGTATTATGTGTATGTAAATAAGTACTTGTTAAATTAAAAAGAATGTGCGATTTTCTTATTTCTTCCTTTATTTTGTTAATTTTATTTGTATTAAAGAATAATTAGTAGTATTTCAAATTGAAATATGTATAAGCATATAATACTGGTATTATTTCATAGAAATGGATGTATTTAAATGTCAAATAAATTCCATGTGGCTTGATGTAAACAAAGTCGACCACCGGGCGAGCAAACACAATACAAACAAAATTCAATTACAACGAACACGGTTCATAGTAAATCAGATGAGAATGTTTCCGTTCTATAAAAAAAGCTATTTCAAAAGTTATCAATGTTTTTTACTGACTTAAAGCTTTGAGATGTTTTAATTAATATTTTTGGAAGCAATGATAACTACTGAATATATTAATAGTTATATATATACGCACGAAATTTGTAAAATAAGTGTTCATACGCAATTTTTGTATTTTTTTTATTAATTAAGATAATTAAAACACGGCGATGATTATTGAATAACATTTTTAGAGTTTTTCTAATTAGATGAAAGATAAATGTGTGATTTTTTTAATGATTAATATATCATTTAGGCTATTATTTATTACATACATATCATATTTTTCCCCCAAATACAAGTCATTTTATTGATAGAGGCAATGATTTTAAAAATTGAAAAATAGCGTTATATTGCATTTATCAACTTATAATTTATATTGCTTAAACCTTCTATTAGTATGGACAAAGTTTATTCTGAAATATTATTAATATATGTTCGTATTAAAATTTATTACTATGAAATTTGCAATTTGCAAAATTATTGGCGATTAAATATACAAATGAATTCCTTTCTTTAACGGGATATAAGAAACATTTGTATAATTACATTGCAAGACGTATTTTAATCAACGATCAAGCTTTCTGCTTATTGTGTGCATAAAATATACTGTAATTAGCACATATTTGTGATGTAACTTTGAACTTTAAATAAATTGACGGACAGTTAAATTTAACAGGGGTTGTCAATTCATTACCTCGTTTCACAGAAACATTAGGATTGGTTGAGAACTAATTGACGGTTAGATAAAAGAGATCGTAAAACATTCGCTTTGAAGGACCGCAATTTATTTATTTTTTCTCCCTATTGGATAAAACATTACGTCGTTTGCTTAAGTGGTTATATAAAGGTATATTTAAAAAGAAGTATCATTAAAAATCTTTATGAGCTGATTACTAGAAACCAATTTCACATATTCCAAAGACAAATAATGTTCATTAAAAGTAATATTACATAGATTGAAAACTGTTGAAATGAATAAGACATAAAATTAATAATAAAGATTAAATTGTGCAATTGAAAGCTATCTCTTTATGAATAACATAAGCGTCGCTACTAAAAGGCAGAAGTTCCTTTATAGTTGGATACAAAATTATAATGAAGTTGGGAACAAAATTCAATTACAGCTTCTTCACTTCTTAAAACTTCTTAAAGAACAAGTGAAATTTTAATGAGTTGTGTTTCCAAGATAATACTTTTGAAGTTGTTCGACAGCCCTTAATTGATATATGTTCCTTAAAAAATTGCAAGTTTGTGAATTATGTAACATTTTTGGACATACAAAACAATTTCCTACTACAATATAAAGTATAATATGGAGAGGCAATTGAAAGAAGATAATATATTGGTGTACTAGCTTTAAAATAACGAGCCTTTTAAAGTTAACTGTTCAAATACAGTAAAAATACAAGCTAGTAGGAATTCAACGTCCGGTTGGTGAAGCGTGAGTGACAAGGATCCAGTAAGTGAGCAAGGGATACGGCGCTGTCTATTTTCCTTTTACTTATGTTATATTTGCTATCTTCAGTTGACACGATTGATTTGAGTTACTGAGTAGGGTTTGTTTTCTTGGTTCTTTGATTTTTATGTACACTAGTTAAATGTTTTTTTATATTGTTGTCAAGCAATAATTCTTAACATATCATGTTACTCTAAATATAGTATACAAAAGCGTTTACAGTTTTAGTTACGCCATAAAATCCATGCTTTTATCAAACCTAATATTGCTTAAAAATTAGTTTTAGTGATGTCAGAAGGCTGTTGACCTTTTCTGAGGTTCTATTACAGACACTGATTACAAAACGAAACCCAAATTTCACAATTACAGACACGACAAACATAACCACTTTCAATGTTTTTTTTATAATTTTTTGTAGTTTCAAAATACATTGTCAGACATTTATTTCTTATAGAATAGCTATAAAAAATCCATCGATATGAAATATTATTAACACGTATTTAAATAGTTGAATGTACGTTATTTATTCTATTGTTGATTGAAATTGTCTTTTGAGTGTCTTCTAATGACAGGTCTGATTTGGCTTTTCAAACCAGTTTGATGGCTAGCTCTTGAAATAACATCCTTAACTTTACCTCGGACTTGTGACTCATTTCCATACCATGTTACAAGATCCTGGTTGATAATTTTTTTGTAAACAATTATTTGAGTAACTTATATTTTTAACTGATTGTTGTAAGATATTTTTTGTGGGGATTTCATTTTATATTGCCTTATGTAGATATTTGCATCATTATTTTATGTTTTGCGTTTCTCAAAATTATGAAGGAAGTTTAACGCGACATTTTTTAAAATGTTAAGTAAATTAAAATTATGTATGTGACATACTTACGTAACAAAAAAAGTCATTTAAATTCTGGGGCTTTGTAATTTTTTTGCTCAAAATCAACTTTGTACATTCGCTGTACAGGAATGTTGCTAGTTGAAAAATACATATTTCATGCCACAAAGTTAAAACATCACATGTTGTTTTAGTTTCTACGACAACATAATGTTGCCCTGATTATACAACAGGACTCGTCAAAGCAGGAATCTGGTAAATAATTTTAGCTTCTCAACGATTAATAATACATTATTTTGAAAAGAAATCGATTATGATACTCTGTTAAAGTAATAACATATCTTTACGCCTGGCTTTGACTATATATTTATAATATCCTTAACCCACTACAATACGAATAAAAATTATCTTTAATAACAGCCTGTTGTGAAGATCGTCCTAGATTAGCACAATGTAAGGTTTATAAAGGAACGTTCATGAAAAGTAATTATAAAAATCTATTGTATAAAATCTCTTGAACGCCTCTACTATGGCGATATTCAATAATAAAATATTACAAACTAGTTTTAAATAGAACGATAAGAGTAATTAATGCCACTATAATTTTGACACTCAATTGAATATTAAATTAATTGTTATCGGTTTAAATGATATATTTATTTGATTTCCGAAGCATCATTATACACATGGTGTTTGTTTTGATTTTATTGTATGAATGTTGAATATAAAATAAATGTATTTTATTATGTTTCCATAGATCGAGAGATAAAGATAAATTGATATATCATTTAAACTGACGAACTCACAATTTATCTAATCAAACATTGTGTGCATTTTGCGTTTGTGTATCTCTTAATAGAGATGCTTGATGCCGTCTTCAATAGAGTTAAGTGGAACGAAAGCTGTTTGGACGTTTATACAGAAATAAACGCTGATTGTATGACTTATTTCGTAATCTTTTTTACTTTTATTAGTATCAGAAATGTCTTAAGGTTTTCTTATATTTCGTTGAAATTATTTGTCGCCACTTAAAGCGTAAATGTCGAAATGATTGTATAAATATATGTTTTTATTGAGAAGCTCTTCATGTGTTATTATTGATAATAATATTTTTTTTTTGTAAAATGTTATTAAATTTGTTATAGACGTAAATAGTTATTTATATTGTTAATTTTTTCTTATTTAAGAAATTTTCAGTTCCAATTGTCTAATATTAAATTATTAAATATTATCTACTAAATACGGAATGAAAAAAAGGCTATATTGTTGCAAAAACTGATTGTAATCACAAACATTGCAATAAAATTATATGTCAAATTTAATATTTTCCCACAAATTACAAAATGACAATAAAATTATAGCATGAACTGTGTTATTCTTAAAACAATGTTTGCATAAACCTGTTTTTACAAACGGGAGATGTCAAGTTATAGTGGTCTGACAGCTGTAAGTGCAATGATTATTGACAACAGCGAGTAATAATGACATAGGTTGCAAGTGGAAAACCTTGAATGATACTACTTACGTATAGGATGTTGCAAAATGTTGTATTAAATATGTATATTATACGAAGAAGCGGAAATAACTTAAAATGTCCTTATTTAATACAAAGTCGGTGTTATACACATCGTAACAATACGATTTTTTTAAATGAGAAACGATAAAAGTTCATGTTCCTACGCATATTATAAATCTCATAATAAAAATATATGATGAACAGATATTAGCAGTATTTTTTCTAAAATATTTAGTTACGGAATTAGTTTGAATTAAATTAACACAAATTAATCTGGAACTTTATACGTATAAAATATAAGATAATGCCTTTTAATTAATATCTCTGTTAATTCGTTTCCTTAAATATAAAGCGTAAATGGTAAAATTATTGTATGAAAAGTATAATCGATACTTAGGTCATAATATCGGCAATGTTATGAATCGAGATTAAATGTTTCACACAATTTTTTAAAGTTCTCACAGCACGAATTTAAGTGTCGAAGCCTATTTGTAAAGAATATTCCGAATTCGCGATTAATTCACTGGCTGTGTGTAATGGTTCGTATTAAATAAACATTTGGTTAAAGTGTTTCGACACTTATGAAATACTATTTGGAAGATTGATGATATTTTGATTGAATTGCGCAAGGAAATTCATCTTCCTAAAATTTTATTCAATTATATTATTACTTACCGACTCCTTGTAAAGTTACAAAATCAAACTGCTCGACAAACAAATTGACTTCAATATTACAGAACATTATAAGAAAAGTAAATCCAGATAAATATTTTATGAAATTCTTAGGCAACTATTATAATTGTTATAACCTGTTTAGACGCTTTTTATTTCTATAATAGACAAAATTACTTACGTTTTTATGACACACGTAGTCCTTCGTTATATATATTTTTTATATTATAATTTTGATAAACACATCACTAAACATTATCACAAACAAATGTTTCTAAATAAATTTAAATATTGGTTTATAATATTCGGTTATGTAGTTCGCGATCTAAGCTCCCGGTCAGAGACGTGTACCTCTATCGAAAGCTGCACTCCGACTAAACAATATTTAGTGAACACGGAGACTTGTTTCGGGCGATTATTTTTAGATGGACCATTTAAAATATTTGAATTTGTTTGGAATTTATATTGTAAAATATTTAATACTTTGTTATTTCATATATTTTTAATTTGACTTTAACTTCATGTAGTTTTAAGTATTTTCAAACTCAACAATTTTCAATCATTATTGTTTAATATCTTACAAAACGCATTTATATTAATCCTCTATTAGAAAATACTTAATTGCAATCCTCATTTCATTTTAAAAGCTTATGGAGGTGTAAGGTCTATAAAATTAAAGACGTTTATAGACATGCTGTGTGGATATAAAAAGTGACTTTGTTGCTCAGTAACAACAGACTGGTAGGTGATCATTTTTTATTTTTTATTTTCAAAACCACACGGGTTATGGTCAAACGCATATATTTTTGAAACCCAACCACGAAGCTAAACCCAAATAATACATTAACACTTTCTGTTTTAAGAGCTTTACTCAAATAATTAGACGTCGTAGGCTTTTGTTAAATTATTTATGTAACAATCGATCTTTGTATTCCCGCCCACATTTATATACGAGGATGTTGCATTATGATTTAGTATCTAATGACTATTCTAAAAATATGACATTAAGTTTGTAAAACAGTAATTTAAAGTGTAATAAAGGTATTATTTTGTAAAAACCGAATTAAAATGTAATCACATTTTGAATTCGGTTCTGGTTTGAGAAAGAATCTTTTAGTTGCTTTTTCTTGGGTGGATTTAAATTCCTAATTTATTTTAAAGAAATTAAATTTGTCAACATTTTTTCGTAAATTTAAGACCCTTGTAATTATGTTCGTTTTACGTACATTAAAAAATATTTTATATAACTATAATGTCAAGACATAAAATTTTAAATATTTGGCAATAACTATAACTTATTATTGGATGTCTCTTACAAAAACTATGTGTCAGAATTAAATATAAATTCCTAACATTGTCAGAGGATGAGTCCCGTCTAAAAAGACGTATTTATGTTTTTCTCAGTTCTTAGGTAAATTTTAAAATTATTTATATTATTTGAGATGTAGTTAATATTTTCTTAACATAAAGGATCGTCGTGACAATTACATTGTTTTTTACACAAAAGATAAATGAACAATGAGTCATATTAGTAGAAACATTCCCTCGAGTTTCTGAACTGCGGGTGGCCTCTGTTCATAATTGAATTATCGGTGATAAATTACTTAAAGATTATTGTTTTTGGGATCGTTGATGCTGTCACGAATCAACAAAACTTCGAGTGAATTGTCTAATTCTGTATAATGGAACATTAACAGCTTTTTAGAACTTCACAACTGTATTTTCAATTATGTCATTGTATAAAATGTATGATATACTTATTAGAATATTTCGTTAGACATGGGAGTTTTATTATAAATATGGGATGACGTTGGTAAGATAATATAAAATCTAGGTCAGGTTAACATTAGAGCTAGCGC
>DVQO01000187.1:0-25495 GCA_018231785.1 Danaus gilippus
TTGAGCAAGCGTGGTGATTAATGCTCAAACCTTCTCCATGTGAGAAAGAGACCTTGCTCAGCAGTGGGCGCTGATAGGCTGATGCCGATGACGTTTCATTAATTAAAAGCACCTGTATAGTGTATCAAAAGCAAAGTGAACTTTAACGTTAATTGAACCAAGATGTCTCAAAGCAATATTATATTTATTAAAAGGTAATTTTATAATATTATATTATAAAGCATGAAATGAAAAATTTTGTGCGTATTTTTATATTAAATATCTTATCATCATGTAATGTAAAAAAGATTATTTGAAAAATAGAAGGTCTACATATTCTATCGAAACTCCTCTTTCCTAAAGCGCTTCCGTTTGGTTCGTTTCCGCTACCCGAGGCTACCACGATATTAAGTTCACCCAGGTATTGTTTTATGAATCAAATGATTTTTGAAATTGTCTTTTTTTTTTAATTGAACATAATTGCATTCATAACACTTAAACATATCATAAAACATTATGAATTGAGAGACCTCTAGTATATTGTTAATTAATACTTAATTTAAACATAATTATAAATTATTATCAACTCATTTTCAACTGTGTAACATTTTTTCTCATTAATAAAAATTAAAAATATAACATTTAAAAAAAACTTCGAAAATGATATTTTACTAAAAGGTAGTTAGTTAGCAATCCTGATAAATATATATAATATATTTGCAACTCACTCTGAAAAAATTATTTACAAATAAAATATGAAATTAGTGTGTCGTGAAATTTGTTTCACAAATTCCTATTCTTTGACTGTCATATTGATAGCTAAGCTCTTTTTGTAAGCTATGCCGTGTACTGAAAGATACGGTTAGTTATCTAAAGGAGATGAGGTCTTGGAGCTCCTTTGAGCAGCCTGCACCCACACTATCTACTTTAGAGACTGCATTTATATAAATTTCATATAGTAAGCATTGTACATTTCAGATCCAGACTTGGTCTATGAAAACGAAAACCCTTATCACAAAGCAAAATTGCTTATTATATCAATTTATATATGTAATTGATGTTAATATATATTTTAAGGGTCTATTAAAAAAAAAATTAAAAATAGTGGAAGTAGGTATAGCTGAAATTATAAAAAAAATGTTCACATACCAGTGTTTGTGTGATAAATTGAAAACAGCATTTCATTGCAATTTCTTTTCTAATTTATATGACTATAAATAGATGGGAGTAATGTGAATCTTCAAAATTTGATGGAATACAATTTTAATGTGTAAATTAACAATTCCTTTTCATTGCATACAATGCGATGTACGGAATCATAAACAATCGCTCAGCTTTTAACGTATGACCTTAGATCCTCTTAAGTGAAATGTGACATGCATGCTCTCTGTATACTTGTTCAGTTCGGACATATATTTAACTATGTACATACGTGTCCTATGGGTTAATGTTTTTATACAATTTGGCTAAAATTTATTTATTATTATATTTATTTTATTAGTTTATTGTCTAAGTTAAACATTATAATTACTTATTTGAGTTTTGTACAAAGTTTTGTAATAATGAATTTAATTTTTTATATAGTAAAGAATTTAAATATTATAAAATACTCCGAAAAGTTTGACGTTTATGACAGTGAAAAAACTATTCTTATAACTATAAGTATATCTCGGAATCATACTTTTCTAAAAGGACATATTTTTGCACTTCTTTTAATTCCATCGAAACAGAATAAAAGGAAATTGCTGTTTATATACACTCATGTATAATATATATACTATGTACTTATCCTTATTTATATAATGTTGTTTATTTTCATTATTGCTGCCCTAATGATACAGCATTTTTTATCCTTAACTTAAGGTAAATAACAGCTATACAAAACAATTAGACGATATATGAGACTTCTTTAAATTTTTTACTTATTACAATAAAACTTAATTATATTTAAGTTTATATAAATATCCTCTCTAAAATTTAACATCCATACCTAATACAAATAAAAAAAGATAGTACAAATCCATTAATAAGAGAAAAAAAAAGATAATAAAGTAGTACCCTTAAGAAGGGTATGAGTGATCTAACATAAATTCTCTTTAAGATCTTTTGAAGATCCATCTGTTGTAAGAACGTCTGTTGTGTTCTGGTAAATCATCCAAGAGTTGAACTGCGTAAACCGTGAAAGATATCAAGAGATATGCAGTACGATATGATGGGGTGAGAAGCGTGTCTTGATGAAGTAAGATTTTGTCTTCAAGTACTGAGGAGAAAGTGGATCTGTTACGAGAAAATGAGACACATAAATATATCAATATAATGAATGAAGAGATTTGTGATTGTAATATTTTTTTATGCTAAAGGGGGCAAGGGTGCAGACGGCCTACCTGATGGAGGTAGTACCGTCGCCCATGGACTTCCGTAATATAAGAGATGTTACGGATGTGCTGCCACCCTTGTGTAGGTGTCGATATTGCATGTGTCGACATAAAAGACAAGTCAGCGACGTGACCTTGGTGCATACCTCTTCAATATGAACCTTCCAGGTCAAGGAGGCGTCAATAGAAAGTCCGAAATTTTCGAATTGAAAATGCATAGGAGATCAGTATGGTAAGCCAGTGCTGATATATCGACTGCTGCTGGTTTAATGAGCTTTCACGAAATTACACTGGTAAAAGAACAGAAGGTGTATGTTTGTGGAACACCGTATGCCAAGACGCACCAATCAGAAAAAGTAACACTCAAATACGACCTAATCCAGATGAGATCCTCCGAATTTGTGATAAACTGGACAAAAATATAATCGATTCGAATCTGCTGAATCAGCATTTCCAATTGGGCTCCTCGTACTTATCCCGTATCCTTGTCAATCTAGAATCAGCAAACGATGCGAAGCTCACAATGCTAGTGTTACCCGATTCATCACTAAATTGACAGAACTCAACAGGTGAGACCACGGTGTCTCAAATGGATCACCGAGACCTCTATTCCAAAATTAGAGAATTAATGCAAAAAATAATGCCATTAGTAGTACTCACAATGCAACATCGACTGATTAGAACCGCAGAGCGCTACGTGGTCTCCAAGGGTAAGTAAGAGCAATTTGTTTGTTTGTTTCTTTGGTTATTTGTTATTAATTCATTATATTTGTAAAATTTATTTTGAATAAAAGAACATTATTTTTTCATAAAAAATACCAATTTTACTGAAATTGGTCTAGATACCAATTATCTGAATGCATTGACACGTTACGAAAACAATAAAGGAATAATCAAAACTTTTGGCAACGCCAAATGTGTAAGGTGCAAAGGTATTGGGGATTTTTTTTAATAAATAAAATAGGAGAAATAATAGTTACAATAATAGTTACAATAAACACCTTTTTTGTGGTAGAATCTGACCAAAAGTCATATGTTATATGTTAATGAGCTTGTATACCGACATACACATTACACATATTTATTTATGTATTATTTCTTTATATCTTTTCAGATCTTAAAAGGTAAGAAAGAGATATTAAAATACCATGTTGATTAATATTATTTAATGAATATTATTTGAAGAACGTGATGACTGTTTTTTTTCACTTATAATAATCTTATGACCTCTAGTTTGGAAACTTTTTATATTAAAAACACATGTTTATTTGTATTGTATTACTTTTCCTTGTGCTCTTCATTAAGCACTTAAATAATTCGAAACCACGATTTAATGCTAATTGAATCGGTCTCTATTATAATATTTCATTCTTAATGATCTGTGTTTGATCAATAAATCATAATTATCTCGATTTGGCTCTTTGCCTATCACATGCCGTATATTGTAATAAAATAATTAAATTACAATTAACATGTATTACAAATTTCATTATGATTAAATTAAATACATTTTAGTGTAATATATTTTATATATTGCACTACAATTATTGATTTTATTAAGATAAAAATAAATTATGTTCTTAAGAATATTAAACACATAGTTTCATTTAATTTTCAGGGTTACTGTAAGATATTCCAAAGGTCATGTAAGGATGTAGAATGTAAATATGCATAAATTAATTACGAAAACATAATTTCATATAATAAGTATTATGAAGAGAAATAAAACTTTATTTCATTTTTCAAATACAATTCATTTTAACGTTTTTACTGACCTTTACTTCGATCTTGGTGATGAGGCAAGATGACACGTCCACGTTGAAGTGTCTTCTTTAATTAGGGTACGGCGATAGCAATCGGAAAAGTAGCTAGAAAATTCGATGGCTTAAGACGTTGAAAAACAATTTTACTTTTGTAATTAGTGGAAAGAAACTAATTAGCAACTAATAAATAAAAATAAATAAATAATAGAACATATTCATATAAATATCTTTTGCAACCGCTTGCCTTCCAGTGATGGAAAGATTTTAAATAAATTGAAAATACTGTTATGTTTAATTATTATTGACAAAGATAAAATATATCCAATACCTAATAATGTAAGCTTTCGTTATAAGCCTATCAGAGCTCACTGACGACCAAAGACCTCTTTCTCACAATATGGAGAAGGTTTTAAGCATTAATTACCACCCTTGCTCAAGACCGGTCCGGACCGGATTTTAAACTTATAATTGTTGAATTATAAGTCCAGGATTCCTCACGATGTTTTCCTTCACCATCTCTCAGTGGTATCTAAATACTTTTAGAAAGTACATATGAGTCGGAAAAATCACATTGGTACTTGCCAGGATCGAAACCGTGCCCTCGTGCACGAGAGGCTGGCCTTTTAACTACTAGGCCACCACTGAGGTAAAAGCTTTATGCATACTTTTTTCATGCACTTTATAAGCTTAGTCTTGTTAATGTAGTAAAGCCTATCTGTGGTCATTTACAGCTTGCACATGGACTCCACAGGAGAAGTACAATCCTCTCACGGAGTATCGGCGTGAAGTAGCCATCAATAGCTGCGTTTCGTCCGATCAACGAGAAAATGGTTGCCTTTTCCCTTTTCCCACCCGTTCCTACCATTTCCTTATAATCTTTCCACCGTGTTCCTCAATAAACAAGGTTAGCAACGCACCCGCAACATCAGATGTTGCGGATATTTCAGGGGTTGTAGTATTACTATATTGCGGAGGTCAATGGGCAACGATCACTACTACCCCTGAAGTAGGCCGTCCCCTCGTTTGCCGCCCTTCTCATAAAAAAATTAGAAAAGCTATTTCACAATAGTTGTCATAGTTTTGCATTTCATATTATTATAAGAGAATTAACCAGACTAAAATTGACTCATCCAATCAATATTTATGTACTAACATTTTATCCAAATATCAAATTTCATTAAAGTTTAAGTTTAAGTAATTAATCCTTTACAGTAATTAATCCTTTACAATACTTAATCCTTTACAAATTTACCTATGTTAACAGATTTTTATCGACGGGGTTATATAAAAACATTAAACACTATTTTTAATGAAAACTATTGAAATTGAGAGTGACAAGAATTTTCACGAAATCTAAAATTTGCAGTTTTGGGTTAAATATTACTTTTATTTTGAGCTTATACAGTAATTGAAATTAAATTAAAATAGAAAATGTAAAATAAAAAAATCGTTATTTCTATTAGAAATTTATTCAAAACAATTTTTTTGTTCTTTGTATTTTATTTGACGTTTAATAAAAATATAAAATTGGTTTTCATTGTACTTAATTATGAAATATATTATTATTCACAACAACCTTATAATTTTACAATAGTAAGCTTTTTAATTAACTTCGGAGTTGTAACTTCAAACTTTGGTAACGCAAGAGATACCTATAATGCAAAATAAGTGTCAATTTAAACATATGTTTTCTTAAAATGTCAGATCTTAAATATTGTAGTTTCAAATCACTAAAATGTCTAAAGTTCTTGTAACTTAAGGTTCTTAAATATTTTAAGTGTCTCATAAACTAAAATAAGGAAATTAAATGAAAAGCTGCCAGAAAGAATTCGCATCAAATTCATTTCCTTGGCTATGGTCAATGAATTATTCTCCTAGATACTGTAAACAAAACTAAAGGATTTCCATTCTTCTGATAATTCTATTTCATTAATTTTATTTAATTATTTTTATTTACCTTATAACGTATAAAATTTTGTCCGGATTAAATCAATTCAGGTCCACCTTGGTGCATATCAAAGTTGTCGGATTAGTTATTGTTATATTTTTTGTAGCCTACAATGTAGAAATCACATTAGAGATCTTAAAAAATATATTTTAAAAACAATTTTGTCGCCAGTCTAAATGCCATATGGCGAATTCTAATGCTTAAAACACAATTTTGAGGAAGACTTTCAAACGATTGAGATTTAATTATGTAATTGTATAAATTGTTTAAATCATGGTAAACTTTGTGATGTCATTCACAATTTAACATTACGGCACACACAATATTTTGAACTAGTTATTTTAAATACATTCTAACAACGTTTGTCTGAAATAAAAGGAATCGCAGAGCATACATAAAAAACTAACTTAGGTCACCCAAAATTCAGTATGGTTAACTATATTTATTTTTAATGCTTACTCACAAAAAAGTATCAAAAGGAAGGATTTATTTAAGTAACAAATACTCATAGAAGTTAAAAAGTTATATGCTCACTTTGCGCAAAGGACAAATTTAACGACAGTTTTCATCCCCTTCATTCCAAGAGAGTGCAAAATATAGTTGCGGTATTGGAAAACGAAAAAACTGTCAATTACATCAGGTTGGGCTTGCAAAGTACCCAAACCGAGGTAGCATCCTTTTAAGCCTTAGGCTTAAACCTCTTCACAACTGATCAAGCATCCTTGGGATTAAATACGGTAACATCAGTAGAATATCTACTTATTGAAGAACTTGATTGTTTTAAATTAACCGACAAACACATGAGTTTTTGAATTTCTGCGTTAATTTTGTTTGAATGGGTTTTTATTCGAATTTTCATCCCGTATCTCATTTGATTGTTTTATAGTCATGTCATTCAAATCTATTTTTCTAGACTAAATAACTCTAGGCAATTGAATGAATTCTCTTCCTAATAAAACAATTTTGAAAGTGAGTAATAAAGTGATATGATTATCGAAAGAAAAGCACATAATTATTTTAAATATGTATATGTACATGAGAATGTAAAAACATATGTAGTTGAAGATATGCCCTTGGTTACTCATGTAGACTCTTTTCCTTCATCTGAGTCAAACATTTTCAAGCAATATGACGACTTTTTCATATTACAGGTGGGAAACAGGCTGATGCTTACTTGAACGATGATAGTCGTCGCCCATGGATATCTGCAACATTAGAGATGTTGCAGTTGTTTTGCTGACCTTGATTGTGGAAGAGGGAGAGGAAATGGTGGGAAAAGGGAAAAGGCATCTCTCTTATTCATCGGACAAAAAACAGCCATTATAGACTACATCACGCTTATCTTCATAGCCTTCCGAGATGGCGGTACTTTCCCGGTCGAGTCAGCCCATGTTGAGGTCTAATAATTGGATCACAGCTTGGTTCTAACTCCTTTTACTACCACTCAAACTTTTGCATTTGGAGTAGAAGACATACATTAATCTAGAAAGTAACGAGTCTCGTTTAACGAAATACAAAAAGAAATAGGCAAAGTATTCGGGTCAACAAATATAAAGCGTGTAGATTTTAGCCTACAATTTTCAAAGGTTTTCTCGTAGTTTCTTTAATTATAAAAACTAAATATCACTGGAATTATATTACAATTTAGTAAGAGGAAAAGTTTAATAACCACATACCAGAGTTAAAACGCAATGAAAAGATAGCGTTTAAATGCTTTTTTTTTCAACTTAATTATGTTACGTTAAAACCGTTCATTTAAACATTTTACCTCTTTTACTACATGATACTGGTGGCTGCATTTAACTTTAATGAATGTAAAAATGATGTTTTCTTTATTGATGTACTTGTAAATTGATTTACTTAAATTGTTGTTAACATTATTATTAATATTATTTTAGTAGACATAAAATAATTATATCGATTTTAATTTCATATAAATTTAAAGAACTTTGTAACAAAGAATTCCTAGAGCAATAAAATCTCCAACGCTAATAATAATTACAATTTCGTCGCTTTAGCATCGTGACAACTTGTAATATATAACAATGAAAAAGGCCACCTTTCGTGCCCTGCAATTGAGTAATCGCGTGCATTATTCACTAGCCCTTTGACCTTAGTCCGATATCAGATACGCTTGACTGATTGCCTTACGTAGGCTATGAAGACACTTTAATAGCCCATTAGTGCGATGCAATCTTAAATTATAAGATTGTCTCTATTAATACGTAATAATAACAATATTTTATAGATATCTTTTTTTTGCGTTATCTTGTTATTAGTTTAATTTATCACCAAATCACCGTAAGAGTTTCCCTTGAAATAACTTTAACTGTGTATTAAAACAACACGTGGTATTGCAATAGCGCTGCAGCAATTGTACTTTGTATTTATGACGGCTTTAAAGCCACAAATTGAATTGTCGGGACGCCATATGTCATGTCGGCGACAGCACTCGTTGTCTAATTTGTTGCAACTAATGTCAGATATTTCATATAGTTTTAAGGCGGCTTTTTATGTTAGACTTATTTAAGAGTTAAAAAGTTGTCAGAAAACGTTTATCCTAAAGTTTTTGTATTAGAAACGATGTTTTATAAGAAACAGCTCATACAATAAATATGTGCCAAGAAGATTAAAATTTTTGGGAAAGAATCGTAATAATCGGAAAATGCTACAAAATCAACAATATTTTGTTGAATAATTCGAAGGAGAACAAATAAAAGCAAATGTATTTTCTTTTTTGATTTATCAGTCAAAGCAAATTAGAACTTGCTTAAGAAACCTAAAGATCGTCACTAACTTTAAATATTAAAAAAAAGGGCAAACCACTTGTTTATTTATTTTTTATTAAACAGAAAAATATAAAATGAAAGAAAAAAACTCTCTTAAAGTAATCAAAGTAAGAAATGTATTTTCACGAAAATATATTTTGAAATTAAAAAAGTTGAAATGAACAAACACACGAGCTATTTTGTCATGAAAAACAAATATTTAATATTTATTTACTATTCATTATTTCATATTATTCTTACAAAACTTAAACATTATTTAGGATACTAAATAATAAATGGAACTACAATAATAAATATAAGTTATATGGTTGAAACGAAATTCTATTGATATTAAATAATTCCAGAAAAACTATAATATGTAATATGCTTAAAATTATATTGTGTGACTATCTAATCTCAATAGCCATGTGTTATGTGTATTCAATGGCGAAATGGACGACAACATTGTGAGTAAAAGAATGTTTAATGAAAAATATGGCTAAACTAAGAAAACAAAATCTCAAGAAAAATAAATTATAAATCTGAAAGTTTTTCCAACTATCAGTACTTACATTGCATTGAAAAGCTTTTAAGTTAATCTTTTAAGTCTCTAATCAAATCTCGTAAGTAAAGAAAATTGTCAAGGGAAGTTATTATTTTAAAACATAAGAGTTCCACTCGATCTCGACATAAACACTTTCCTGGAGGTTGATTAGTTTTTTATTACAAATTGTTAATAAATATGAAGGTGAAAATTATTAATAATATAAATAAAATAATAACCTTAAATGCATTTTAAGATATTAAAAGATTACTTCAGCTGCCTGTTCTTGAGTTTTGAACACCCGGAGACAAGTGCCAAACTTTTGCTCATTAATTTTACTTACATCTTTCGCAGCGAAGACGACGTTCAGATAATTTGTAACGATTAACACACTTAGCAAATATCATTTATAAAAAATGTGCTAGAATATGGTTTTTAATTAAGAATTTAATAGAAGATAAATAATTATTAGCAAATGTATAAAACTTGTTTTATCATGAAAATATTCAACGTCTATGTATGTCTTTCGTGTCTTAACGCTGACGACGAAATGATACCTAGTTACAAAATTGTAAGATATTTGTTTAGTAACGGTAAAATAGAAAAAATGAAAGTGGTAACTCATAATGAAAAAGATTTCTGCGGGAAGGGTCCAAAAATATTTGTAATATTTAGTCTTACTGACAGTCGGAATTTACTTCACTATTAACTCTGATAAGACATAAATATATTGACATCTAAGATTTTCAGAATATACAGTTAAAAAAACTGGGTTAATACTTTAACTTTACTATACTGT
Organism: Danaus gilippus; assembly: GCA_018231785.1. NCBI lineage: Eukaryota > Metazoa > Arthropoda > Insecta > Lepidoptera > Nymphalidae > Danaus > Danaus gilippus. Next base: position 10,177 of record DVQO01000187.1, read on the forward strand.
CCGTATTCTATGGGCCTATAGAGACAGAGTATCCTTCCGTATCCTTTAACTTTCTTTCCACAATTTTGATCCCGTAAACAACTGTTAAACTAGTATATATACCTAAATACAAAATTGACCATAATGTCCTTATTTGACAATTTTAAATACCAGGAACTGGTACGAATCCTTAATAAATGAACTTTTTTCATCCCCCATGTGATAGAAGTGTGCTAGAAAACAAGTTGCGGAGGTTTATAAGCAGTTGAATCGAACTGGTCAAGGAACTTGTTATTTATCGTTAATTTAAGAAACCCCACAAATTTCGTGGCTTCGCAGACAATGTAATAGGTAATAAAATAAATGAAAACTTTATTTTTTAATGAAGGTTTTTGTTCTTATATAGCTAGCTACATTATGTGTCAAGTCTTTGTTACCTCTTTTATCTACGAAAATTTGTATTTTGTTGATATCATAATTATTTTTATTTATTATAAGGATCGCGTTACTCTTATTTGCACAGAGAAGACTAAGGTAACTGTGGCGAAGTTTTTTAAGGACATTCGAGGAATCGAGGAATCACAAGAGATGTTTTTATTAAAAAGTTTGGTCCGCCGCAAAACATAAAATAACATAATTTTTCATACTGCTGGATTGCTTCAATTTCTAATTAGTTATAATTTTTATAAAGGCATTCCTTAATATTCCTTTATAACTGGTAGTAGTGTAAATAATATAGGTAGATAAAATAATTCTAACTAACAAACTTTATATCATTTACCTTTGATAACGGTTACTTCAAAGTAGTTGAAAAGTCGAATACAACGTAGTGTAATAAATCCCAGAACCATAGTTTTATTTCAAAAATATACTATTGATAATTTTTTAAATTGTTTTGTTTTCATCAGTAAACAGTTTTTTTGTTTAATAATACATTTAAACTAAGCGCTTTATTCAATATTGGTTAAATAAAGATGTTCTTTAATTTTTCTTTTGGACAGGAAACAATGCTTTTCCCTACAACGTTAGGGATACGGAGGTGAAGTAAAAGGGTAAAATAAATATTATAACAGAAATCAACTTCGACTCCAATACTCAATAGAACGATAAATATCGTAAGTTACTTATTTGTTTTAGGAAGAGGTACCATACGATACTTAGCGTTGGACATAATGTAAGAGAACTACTTATATTCTTCCCACTGAGTGTATTGTATAAGGGCGGCCGTTGATGTTTATTCAAGATTTATGAAAAAAATCAAAAATATTGCTAATATCACGTCCCTAACCACCTTTTATACGACCAGTGTATGGTTTAGATATTATTGAAATACGTCAACTAGTCATAAATGACTATTAGATTAGAAGAGCCTTATTTATAAAGATTAAGGGAATTAATAAAAACTGCATCCAGATTGTAAAAATCTTTATGAGTAACGTAGATATCGATGCTAAAATCCTGAATTAATATCATCATTGAATAAAATAATGAAGTGAATGAAAATTCTTATCTAACATCCTACTGAAGATCAGTAAAACTTTTTTCCCGACACTTAATTTTCCTTCCCGATCTAATACAAAACCACCACTAACTAATTAGTATGCAACTTTAAGTAGGTCAGAAGATCGAAAAGAACTGGCAATTGTGCTCATTTTTGTCGGGAAAGTTTTTTGTACGAAATCATAAAGGAACATCTATTTTGGTACTTCCAGCTGCGAATTCAAAATAGTTTAATTAAATTTTTATAGGGTTTTCTCTGAAAAATATTTTATATATTTTAAACCAAAATATTAGAAGTTATATTTTAAATTAAATTATATATATTTTTAATTTGAATTAAAGCATAAAAGATAATAATTGTAGCATAGACATGACAACTCTGTTCTTCAGATGGTAAATAAAATACGAAATTTTGTAAAACTGAGTCACAAATATTTCAGAAGAATTTTTACGTTTATAAAAAGTGTTTTAGACTGTAATATTGACATGATTGTTGTTTTAATTATACTTTTAAAGATCACGAAATGTTTTGTAGAAAGTTGAAAATTCATTAACCTACAAAGTTATACAATATTATTTTGTCCATGACAAATCAAAAGAAGTTACAGAAATACATTTATCCATTGCAGTACTCATGTAATGTCAATTAAATTCACAAAAATCGAATTGATATAGCCTAAGGAATACAAGTTATCATAATATTGACTGATAACATTTATTTCATTGTTGTAATGGCAGACATTAAGAAAAAGATTGTGTCTATTCTGGCATACAATTTTCCTAGTCGTATGAGGAAATGTTAGGAGTGGGAGGTCAGATAATAGTAATTTTTATCGTTTCCATCGTAATAAGTTCATGAACACGACATAAACAGTTGATATCGATGGGTCAATAACCATGTTTGCATTTATGTGATTGTTTTTGCGTTTTATAAAAGTAGCACATCTAAGAAATTTTTAAATGCGATTATTTTTTTCAATAAGTCCTCCTAGCGGTAAGTTTCAATTATTGCTTGTGGACATTTAAGACAAAATAGTTTGCTAGCACTAGGCTGATCTTCAAAATCAACAGTTTAATAAAGATGCTTTATAACAATCATATTTAATTTATATAAAGAAGTAATAATAATTTCAGAATTCACACAAACTCACTAAATTTACTTTCGAACACGTTTGTTTTGTGAAACGTGGGATCATTGAGAGGACAAGAGAGATAAAACTACCTGGGCATTTTGCCAAAATAATTTTAACCTTATACCTCTTTTTGTAAAAGGTTCTTCAAACGAAAAACTCACTTTTACTGTTCTAACACCGTTATATAGATAATCGATAATGTACAAAGAAACTAAGTTAACAGCATAAACTAATTTTAAAACATATTAAAAAGGATAATGACCTTAAATTGAGTAGAAAATAAGACACCCATTTTAAATTCAACCTTGAGCAGGTGATTACATATTAATTAAATTGTTGTTTATCAACATCAATACTCTCAACTTCATGAAATATTTGTTCTCCTTTTTTTTGAATATTAAGACTTTTATGAAAATATATTCGCTTTTATATTAACATTAACCAAGTACTATGTAGGATTACAAGTCTCAGAATAAAATTGAATAATATAGTAAATTTCGCGACAGAACGTCACAAGCGGTGATGTGATATATCAAATTATAAGAGGTTGTTTGCGCACGCGCGCTACGGTTTGTAAGCCGCAGCGGCCAGTCTGCTAGACGCTTGTGTTCTCAACGAACAAGCCTGCGGGATTTTAGCGATGTTTCGGATTTCGAAACTCGCTCTTCCGGATAAATAGCGAGAGTTATTTCATTACGAAGCCGTTCATTTGTGTGTATGTGATACTACTAAATACAAACATTGATCACATAAACCGAGAACAATTCTAGTGTTTACTTTAAAGTTTAAAAGTTTTACTAACTGTTTGTGCGGACTTTCTTCGGAAGAAAGTGAAAAGTGTACACTGTGACGGTATCAAAACAAATAAAAATAAAGATTATATATTTTACTATTTTTAGTATTACATATATAATATAACTTCCAAATTTGATAAGATTTAACTTAACTAAAAATTAAAATACAACTAGACTGTTTCTTGTAATTTTTAATTGTTGTAGTTAAAAAAAAACCGGAATAATAAGATAGAAAGGTTAATATTCCGCGTTAGTCTCAATTAATATTCTGTGAAGGTTCGTGAATTAATGGCTTCGATGCTATAGTAGTTTCATATAGGATTAAATTAAACTACAATGATGTCTTGTAAATAAAATGATTCATTTAAATTTCTTTAACCAATTATTATAAAGTATAAAGTATAGAACATTCAGGTAGCCGTCGAATGTGATCATTATTCATCAATATCATTATTTAGATTTAGCTAGTATAATAAATATCTCTGTGCTTATGTATTATAAAATTTAAACAATGCATACTTCATATAGTCTTTATTCTAATTAGGTTTTTAACAGAGATTAATTAACAAAGCCCAGGTTGACAAATCTACATATTAAAATTCTGTTTATAATTAAATCATTAGAGGCTTTCTGGTGAGTAATGAAAATAAAGTGTTATTTTTATTATTACTTATTAGTAAAGAACACATTATCAAATATAAATCGTGTTTATATGTAATTTTTCTAATAGAGATAAAAAGCAATATTTCATTTTTTTAAACTGATTGCTCTATTAGTCCTTCGAAGAGGAAATTAAAAGGCATTTCTTAGAAAACGGTATTAATTTTGTAATACAAACATTTATATTATAGTTATTGATTATGAAAACATACTTTTATCAGTAATTATTTAATTATATTTGGATCAATGTCAAAAGAATAAATGTATCATAATTTGAAATTGAGTTACAAAATTAATTTTCTGACAAGGGTCTAATACACAATTAATTAATTCATAATCAAATGATTCCGCGTTCTATTATTATTTGCGAGAATATATTAGGATTCGATATACAGATTTAGAAATTCCACTTCTACATACTTGAAAAACCTGTAAATTTATGGTAATGGTCTATGACCTCAAGAAGTCTAATACTTCAAAAAATGCAATTGGTTTTCTAGTTTGATTTCTGGTTTGATTATAATAATTTACAAATCATCGCAAAACGGGAACGAAACTTTTTGGAGACCTCCAGTTTTCATTCTGAAGTCCACATATTTTAGTTTAACCCTTGTGTCCATTTGTGGGGTATTATATAACTGGGGAAAGCCAGTAACTAATAAAATAGAATGAAATGAATTTTTAGACATTAAAATTTATGGTTTAAAATTTCTAAACAAACGTGATAAATAACAAAATGTCTACATATCTCGTCATTGAAAAATGAACCGTTTCAGTTTCTTTAATTACGTTGTACGGCCGGTGTAATTACCCATTGCCTAGCTGGGATAGGAGTTTCTATTGTTAAATAATATCTTTTACCCTGTATGTAGTTTTATTTCAAAGTGTTGTTAAAATGAACTGAGTAGCTTATTTCTTCCTCATAATGTACAATTTATAGTACATGAAATTTAAAATGCCATGACGATTAATATGCCATGACCATTTAATTGCATGCTTTAATGTTGATTAACACGAAATAATATAGAACATGTCTTGAAGGTCCCAGCTAAGTACATAGCAAATAAGTGAAGATATTTTTTTTCCTATTAATAGGATTGATAAAAATTTATTTCACTAGTTCGTTGTTTATCTACGTTTGAAAATTAAATGCAGTTTAAAAAATTTATTCTTATTTTAATAAACATTATTAAAGTCAATATTAGCAAATGGATCTTAGCGATACTGATTACGTAGGGCCCAAGTTTAAATAGAGCGTTGAATATTTGAAGCATTGGTAAACTTTAAAAATCGATAATAGGATTTGGGGGTGAAATGTTTTCGCTCTGCCTTCATTACTTAGGTACTGCTGAGCTCAGATTTCCACAAGCTAGTCTGATTGCACAAACGTTTCACAAATTTCAATTTTTTACGGCTATACCATTTAAATTGAACAAAATGAAAAACGAAAAATAAATGAAAAAATATCAAGTAGCTAACAAATTAATCTTATAACGTATTCTATATTAAAAATATGCTTTATATAATGTATTTAATTTAATTTGTCGAACACTAGTATCTCTTGGTTATATTTCATTCACATATTTATTTATTCACAGGTTTACGATTACTATAAAAGATACAGATTCCATTTATTTTATTTCGGAATCACATTTGATTTCATATTTAATCATCGATCTCATTTTAAATACCACTACTGTAAGATAGGAATAATTTATTTTAGGTAAAACTAATAACCAACCAAAATAGCTAAAGAATATTGTGTAATATATAATGTTTTGAAACTTCTCTTTGATATTCGTATCTGAAGTGGGTAAATTGACTAAATCCCTTGTCCGTCAACTAGGATCTTAAAGATGAATGATGTTTTTGAGGTGTAAAAGTAAGATTGTAAGAACATTCTTGAACATAAATTGGGACTTTAATTAATTATCTCATTAGGATAATGTCATTCTCCAAAAAACTAATTATACACTTATTTGGAAACACATCCTAAAACTGCAATCTTTTGTACGAAACTGGTACCATGAAAACTTCGATTTTAAGTTATTTTGGCATTTAAATTTCTTTTCTTTCTTTAAATTTCTAGATTATTTTAGCTATAATAATCAAAGAGAAAATTATATACAAAGGAAAATAAATGCAGACATTGATTTTTCATCACTTTCATCTTTCACATTATATGAAACAAAACTATGACTTTTTATTAGTTTTAATTTATTTAAATTTAAATAAACATTATTTTCAATTTAAATAAAATAGTATAACAAATTCTGATGACACCGGGATTTACAAGTAAATTAAGATTGTGTGGAATATGTTATTTAATATATGATATTTAGTCACTACACAATTCAATACTGACATTTAAACTGTTTCATTATAATTTCATATTGTTTTGCCTTCCTAAACTATGTTCTTGATAGTATAGGGTATATAACTTTTTGAAATTACCACACTATATCAAGAATCATTTACTATATTAATAACAATCACTCCCCTTCCCATAAACGTTATATTCTCCATCCCTTGTGACCAGACTTCACAAGTGTACAAATTCTGTTAAGTATACGAAATGTGTGTATATGTTTTGCCCTTCGAGATGTTGACAAACTAAGTGGATTTCTCTTTTTCTCTGACCTAGATTCTGTATTTTTTTAAGAAAATTAAGACAGTTAAGAGTTTTCTTAAATAATAATTATGTTACTTATACGTGCGATGTGTAGATTCTCTAGTTATATAAATAAACAAATAAGCTTCAATTCTACATTGAAATTTATCTATAGTAACGTTTGCTTTAAAAAGTATTAATTTAAATTTTCACAACCTCAAATTTTCCATGATTAAATCAGCAATAGGTTCATAGTGGTTTCATTTCATGAAACGAATTGAGAACCTGCGTGAATATTTATTGCTTAAGCCGGGGTCCATGGCACTAGTGAAGGTTTTTATTGGCTCTTCACAAATCGTCTTGAAGAAATAAGTTCTTAGTAAAACCTTTGCAAATTGTATAATGGCAATTGACTTTAACAAAGCCTTACTACGTGGATTAATGCATACCATTAATTTTATTTCTATATTTTTACTACTGATTGTTATCCGTCTTTAATTTAAAAATATATAATGTATTGAACAGTTAGTTTACATGCAAGGTCCTACTTATAATGAATATGTAACTAATTTAAACAATAATTATAATTGACACAATAGTTCAGCTTCATTGAATTAACTGGACACATAATAAATCTAAAGTGTTTTCTGTCCAATGATTGATGGTATGCCATTCGAGACTGAAGTCCAACAAATGTATTTATATTTTTAATGTAACTAAATTTGATTCATTTCTTTTACATCTATGAATTTTCGCTTTTTACATATACACATTTTCTTAAATAATTCAATAATTTCAATTTATTTAGGAATTTAAATACCATAAATTCTTCACTCGTGTCTATTTTGATTCTTAGCTATTTCAAGATATATTTCCAATTTTTAATAAGTCTTCTATAATTAAGCTTTTTTTAAGTAAAATTGAATAAACGTAGCCCGTCTCTGTCAATCTTTTTTCTTAATTTTATCAGAGACCAATAAATCATCAATTATAACATAAATAAATCAATAAAATTATATCTTTAACTTATTGATTTGGACTATCAATTTAATTTTATTATTATTATTATTAGTTATACATATATCTTACATACTACTTACTAGAAATAAATCCTTCTCCATGCAACATATTATTTAAAATCCATGAATTTTAAATAAATATTTATGTAATATTGGAAGATGCAGCAGTCTAATAATAAAGGTTTTCCACATTAATTTTTATTTTAATATCAAAAATATTTAAAATCTCTTTCTGAAAATTGTATTAATTCCATTAACACAATAAAGAGGAACTAAAATAAAGAAATTATACTTTGCGTTTATGTTCCAAGTCAAATATTGACAAAAATTTTTGTTTACGGCTTAACATTTAATTTCTTTACTTTGTATAACAGAGTTTGAAGGATGAAATTAGTATTATAAAAATTCCATACATATGAAATCGGAATGCAAAGTATGTTATATTTGTCAGATTATATCCGTTTGTAACATTCATAAAATGTCGAGAAAAACTTTTTCAATTGCGAATGTGTTTTTAACTTTTAGCATAGGCTACCTTACTTTTAAGATCAGTAAAATTCCCTTTTCATAAGCTTAAAGAAATTGCTCAAAGGGATATAAGAATATTTATCGCCTCTAAGAGCCAAACTCAGTAGTATTCAGGAATTTTATTTGCTTTCTTGGAAACACCCTCGCGAAATAAGTTCACATTTAAATCTCTCAGCAAAATTTATATTGGTTGGCCCTTTGCGTATTTTTACACAGTTAGAATATAAGATTATAAAATAAATTTAGAAATTCTCTCTTCTTTAATACATTTATTTAAATTCAAATTTAAATATTATATCATAATTTATTAAACATTAAATTTTGTTAGTCAAATATGTATTGTATTCATTATATTTAACATACAAATTAAGACACATGTCAATTTAATGATTCCTTAGAAAAAAGATATTCAATTAAACCATCTCCATAAGAGTTCTTATTTATCTTATCATTTTTTAATGATGTATTGATATTATTCACATGAATTAAATTTGATTTCACGGTTTTAGACTTACATACCCAAAAGGTAAAACGGCTCCATATTACTAAGGTTACGTCTATCTCTCTGAATCTCTGTAGGTCTGCAGGACTGTCTGTCTGTCCTACTGATCATCTGACCAGACAGTATCTCAAAAACCGTGACGGTAAGAAAATTGAGATTTGAAGTAACTTACATTGTAAACAGAGAAACATGATAGGTATATTACACACCAAATAAGAAAATAATATAGTCATAAATACATTAAGTAGCAATAAATTATAATTGATTTTAATTGAAGTATATCAAAAGCTAATATAATAAAAACTTTAAATAAATATTTCTTAAATCAAAACAAAATTGTGTTATGAATTATAAAAGATAAAGGAAAGTCATACAAAATATTCGTTGTTTTGTACTACTATTGTTGTCACTTGAAACAGTATAAATACAAATATATCTTTTGTCATTCCGACTCTTTTATTTTCGTGTTTATGTTACGGACGAAGACAGTTTTCTCAGCATATAAAATTCGCTAAAATTGCCTCTTTCACAGCGACTAAGCAATTGTCTCTTGAAAAACGGGGGTTGAATAGACCTTCATAAAAATATTTACACAAAGTGCGTTTACATTGTGTAAAGAGTCGTAAAGTGCAAGAAAAACTATTATTGGAAATTTTATTCTTATAATAGCAGGAACATTCGTAATGTAATAAAATGAATGCATTTTATTTGAAATGATATAAAATCGTCACAGTGAATAAATTAATGCACTGGGATCAACGCTAAGCGTTTTATCTCTTGACTTTTTCATCAATTGTTCGTATATAAAAACTGGGACTAAAACATTGTGTAGTTTTTGGATAAATCATTTTCGCTTTTATAAATAAATTGAGTACAATAGCAATATAAATTCTATATAGTTCAGCTTTGTTAGGGTGAAATAAAAATATCGCGGGAACAATAGCTTTTCGGAGGCAACCGTGAATAGGTTATTTTCTAGGCACTCTCCACCTTACGTGAGAAAGTAGGATGTCTTATTTTATGGAATGTAATTTTAGATGGACCAAGTATATGTATATTATTAAATATACTTTATGAATATTCCATAATAACATAACTATTATTGTAAACAGAAAATCATTTTTTTTATTTGTATATATTGGTAGATCCGAACTACTGTTTAAAATCTTTTGTTTCATCAACCGTAAGGAAATGTAAAAAAAACTTCAAATAATTTTCTTTTTAAGGTTGTTATAGTAAAATAGTGACGAAATAATCAAGTGCTAACTAATTATGTGAAAAAATAGCAGTTATGTGGCTTCCGGTGCTCTTGTATCTGCTGAGTAAATCAGGTATGTGTTTAAATTTTAATCATTTTTATTAGTTATAAGTATTCGTCGTTTATTCATGTAATAATTGGTTAGTCTACTTGCATGCAAAAAGTGCGGATGCAGTCTTAACAGATTTTCTTGTTTTAGGTATTTAAACTGATTAAACGATCGATCAATTTGCAGATATTTTTCAGATATTCTACCTTTTCATTAAATTAAATATGTTATAAGAAAATGTTAATTGTACAGATTACAATAAAAATCTTAACAAAGTTTCAGAAACCATTTCTCACGTGTTGTTTTTGATTATTTATAATTTTACATAAGCTTAACATTACACATCATAATGTTTTCAGTTTTGTTTTTTTAAATATAACTAGATGATTCAAGGCATTACAATTTCATTTAAATAAAAAGACCATTTTTATTTAAATTAATGTGAAATGCCTTGAATCATTTAGTTTTATTAAAATTTGTTAATCATTCAATTAAAATTGGTTGCTTGTCTTTAAAAAAATGACATAATAATAAGGAGTATACACTTGGTTTAAGTTTTCTTTATGGGCCCTTCAAATATGATATATAGATAAAAAAAATATCAAATAAAATATTGTTGAAATCTTTCATAACGCTTACAATTTGAAATTTCATTGATATCGTAAAGTCCTGTATAAAATTTATTTGTAGGTATTTCCTTACACTATTGTCATTACAATAAAGAATTTTGGTTTAACTAAAGGCCGTGAGACGATAAGTATACCGAAATCGGCCCCAGACAGGGATCGGGCTCAAAATTTCAGGGAATGTTTGTACTCATAAGATACTTCGATGCTGCGAGTTTCAGGTCTTTATGTATAACCGCTTCTGAGAAAATCAAAAAATACTGAAAATTAGGAAAAAATAATTTTCTCAGAGTGTAATTATTCGATTGATCTAAATACCAGAAATTATCTTGGGGCTCGATGGTAATTATCCGAAGAAAAAATATGAGATATAAATGATTTCAAAACTAGTTACATATTAATGTTATTATGATTTTCTGTTATTTTTCTACTAATGTAATTTAATGATATCGAAGACTTTCGAGAGTATTCTTTAATATAAAACTATTAATATATTTGGATGTACCATCGCGTTTTTTATTATTTTACCGGCACTCATCCGCGAGGCTATTGAAATTAAAAACAGCTCAATTTTAACAGAGAACATGGCTGAAATCTATCTAACACTTGAGATTCCCTCCTTAAAAATATGAAATCCCATGTTACTGACCTCATCGCAGGACCTCGAGATTCAGTAAGCGCATTCTATAGGCATTCTGACAGATACGATAGTAAATTAAGAGATCGTTGGCGGTAGATGACAAAGAACAAGATCTACTGACAAAAGTTCTCAACTCGTCTGCTTGTAATAACGGTTGCTGCAAAGAAAACGAAACGTAGTTTGAAATAATAAAAAACGCAATAGTACATCTGAAAATACAACTTTAATTTAATATAAATTAGATACTGAGTTTTTAAAATATGAAAATTCGAATAGATATTATTTATATTGATATGTTTATTATTATTAGAGAAAAATAATTCAGATTGCATGTTTTTTTTTATTTGACGTTAATAAAACCTTTAAATTCAATAAATATGACAGTTATGGAATGTAAAGTTAATATTAACATCCTTTGCACCGAAGCTCTAAAATGTAACATAATAAAATTTAATCAAATTCGTAATTAATACATTATTAAAAACCGTATTAATTATCAGAAAAACTGTATGATGGTCAGTTATTCATTGCTAGTTTTTAAAATTCATACAAACATAATTTCGTGGGCTTATTAAAAATTGCAAGAAATGAGAAATTTTAAGCTTATTTAGACTGTGCTTAAGGCTGTTTTCCATAAATCTCGACTTAGCATAACGAGCTTACGCCTTCACTTCATTAAAATCATGTTCTTAAAGCAAAACCACTTTAGCTTACCGCTAAGTATGAGACTGTCTTAGTACTGATTATTTTAAATATTAATGAAATTATATTATTTTGTATGTAGAATGTATATGTGAAATAATATATACATATAAATAACCTACATAAAGTGGGATCAGGACAGGAAAAAAAAGTTTAAATTGTACTCATGAAATTTTACTTATTTTTAAATAAAGTAGCTAAAATCCTTTACAAAAATTAGAGACATTCTAGGTAATCGAATATAAAAAGATATGAAAAAGTTTAATTTGTTCGTTCAAAAATATAACTATTTGAATTTCTATTCGGAAATATATGGGCTAGTTCTTTTGGGTACTATCATCGCCCTCTTATCCAACGTAATTCGACAAACATAGACCTTATTTAAGAGAAAATCGATTGTTTCTAGTTTTATATATAAATACAAGCTTGTTTTACATTTTAAATAAGGAAAGAAAAGTAAGAAAAATAAAAGAAAATAATATGGGAAAGCGAGCATCCAAGTCCAAAAACTCAACTCGCTTGTAAATATACACTTACCCACTAATGATACAAAAGAAATAACTGAAATTTATGTATACCTTTTTTTTAACGTATATTAAACATTACAAAGAGATACATACATGTCATATCTTTTAATAATTTCCTATAACGGAAAGTAGTGTAATACTTGAAATTGATAAAAGTCATAATATCTCCATAAAATTTTCTTTTTATTATTTATTTTATATAACGGATTTTAAAGATACCACTGAAAATCTGAAATAAACATTCAAACGTTATAAATAAGTATTATTTTATGTGAATCAACTTCCATTGTTCAAAATGTTGTATTCTCTAATAAAATATTTTGACGAAGAGGAAAAATAGACATAGATTTTCCTAACTTTCCACATATTTTTCTCGATAAATATATTCATTATTCATCCGAAATATATAAGTGATGTCGTGGTTCAAAACTTTCGGTGAAGAAAAATTTAAGGTCGCAACCCGCATACGGATTCAGGAGCTCAACTTATCTCTTTACGCAGCGATTGATCCTTAACTTTCGTAGTTTCATCATTCATCATATTTTGCTGGGTATGTAATGTTTTATTATTTTATCGTTCAAAAAGCATAATATGTATAACCAAGACATTAAGTAATCGACCGTATTTCCACACGTTTTGCAAGTGTAATAAAATGTTGTTGTGGTTTTTTTTTAATTATACAAAATGATTTAAAATACAATAGCGTTCGCAGTTCAAAGATATAGAAGGAGAATATGGCATTTCATAGTAACAATAGCTAAAGCAACTTAGTTTTTCTGCTAAAAAGGATTAAAAACCACCAATATGACTCCCATATATAAATCCGTGAATAAAAAATCATTCTAGTTTCAACCTTTTGCTCTTGGTCCTAAGATTTAATTTTCTTTACTCGGACATCAAGATGTGCTTTTCTGATATGAGGTTAGGAAATGTTTGAGATAGTTGGCCATGATAGGGTTGGGTCTCCTTGCTTTGAACCGCTCTTATGTATTTTGACAATATCACTTAATGTAATCACCAGACCTTATACTGTTAAAGTGACTGAAATTTCACATAAATTTATATATACACATAGTTATAACTAGCCACTTCTAGAAGGTGATTAAGTTAGACAGTAAAATTGTTTATAAATCAACGCATTACAAGATGTTTTGTTCTTTTTTTATTCTGCTGATCATTTCTACCTCAAATTGTCAGTTTGTTAATTTTCTAACAAAAACACGACGTTATGATATTATATTTAAAAATAAAGCATATGGAATAACTTTTTAGATTATTTATAATGAATTATTAATTAATACACTTTTCATTTAAACATTTAAATGGTAGAATTATGTTTTATTTAAATATACTGTAAAGACTAGACATTCAAAGGTAATAGCCCTAGTTCTTTGAAGCGAAAGACTCATTTACACGACTTAATGGACTCTCCAGACTGCTGTTTTGCTAATATTTACCCTGCTTCGTTCTTAGGGTTTCTTTTAGAGCCAACTTTTTTAATTTTATCCTTGACTATAAAATAATTACAGAGATCTAAATTTTCTACTCATAAATATACATAGCCTTATAAGAATAATAATAATGGTTGGATTAAAAATAAAAACCACATTTTTAATGTAAAATTACCCAACAAATTGCTATACGTAATTCAAAACATAATAAATAAATAAAAGCCAAGCTTTATTTATCAAGCCTTTAAATCCGAGAGGGTATTAACGCGGCAGTAAATATGAATTTATTCCCTTGATCTACAAATGGGGTTAAAGTTGAGAAAAACTTATAGCAATACTTTTTTCACAGACTTTTTTTTGTTATTATTGTAAGTTTTTAAAATAAATTCAAGGAATAAACGGGAATAAATTAAGAAAACTAGTTTTAAAACACAGTAATTATTGTACAATATTGACCATTTCCAGGAATAAGTTTTAATTAATTAAGATAATTTTTATGTAAAATGCTTTATCAAAAGTTACTTTTCCGTGACAAAAATATATTAAACTTATCAAAACCTATTGTCGAAAACTTTAAATAAAATTTCTAACTCAGTATACTTCTAAATGGATGCAGTAAAAAGAATTTTCATTACGAATTTTTTTTAATTAAAAGAAAACACTTTGGATTTAATAAACCGATTTTAAATCCCTATTTGTTTAGCTAAAGTATTTTGAGAGTAAATAATGAATAAAATAAATTTAAATGTTGTTACTTCCATGCAAACACAAAGAAGATTGCAATAAAATAGGCCAACCATTAGACTAATTTAAATAATTGCTAAAATAATAAAAATAACTGAAACAACCCATTGCATAGCTCTTAATATGAGGACAAAAACCACACAAAATTATCTTAATAATATTCGAACTAGACACAACACAACAATTAAAACACACATACTTATTATTAATATTACATTGAGCATTTCATATGGTCTCCGATTCATATAAAGCTTATTATTGAACTAGATGACTAATATTTTATGTAGGTACCTAAAAATAATGTAGTATATACAAAGCTAACATTATTACTATTAGAAATTTAATTGATCATCATTCAAAATAAAATATTAATGTCAAATGTATTATATTTTTTGGGCATAACAGATTATATATTAATTACTAGCTTTAGTTAAATAAGTATAGATATAAAGTGTTCAGCAACAATCTTATTTCTCACAATACTCTTACTAAATTAGACGAAACCTCTTAGCATTCAATGGATTCACCTTGCGGGTGCCGGGTCCATCGCGTTGCAGGCAGAGGAGCTTCAACAGTGCCTGGGACTTGCGACCCAG